>JASFAX010007123.1:0-27686 GCA_030737875.1 Allium sativum | reverse complement strand
AATATAAAACTTGGGACTGATAAATAGTTGCCTTAGGAAAATATGACCATTAGAGTCATAAAGGGAAATAAAAGGAAATAAAAAGAAATGGGTGTCAAAAAGGGAATTATTGGGTATTGATTGCCATTTAATACTAAGTCCAAATTAGGGAAGAAATTAAATAAATATCCTAGAGAAAAGGGAATATATTCTTCCTTATTTATGTCAATAAAACTTGTAATTAAAAATATAGTCGGACTTAGTAGGTTAATAATATAAGATATTATTAACTATATAAACTCGTGATACAAATAAATGGCAGGTGTGTGTTGGCTACTCAATCCTGGAAACTAAAAAGGTTAGATATGGCCGCCTATCCTATGGGAAGTAGTAAGTGACTAAGGAGGTTATCTGATAAGGTCAGCTAGAAGGTACGACGAACGATAAAATACCTACTCTCACCTTATGCGTGGTAAGGGTTTATGCGTGAATAACGGAAGCCTTAACTAGTTGGACACGTAGCTAGTGCCCCCTAGTTTTATGTTAACATTTAATATATTATCGAGGGTTAATAAGTGACCAGTAGTTCCGCCTAGGATCCTTAGTGATCATGGAGAATCCACCCTATCTATCATTGATAGTGAGGCATTAAATAATAAAGAATAGGGATGAGGATATAGATAGAAACCACGAAATTAGAGGCCTACTCTCGATATAATTAACCAGTTAAATTTTGGTATAAAGGCTTCATAAAAATGTGTGTAAATGTCCTATCTCAGTAATATAATTTGGGAATATTGCTTTGGACTGAATAGTAAAGTCGTGCATAAATATTTACTAGGTTGGGCTAGAATCACTAACCTGGTTAGGCATACAGCTTGGGTTGAACCAAATGGAATATATATATATATATATATATCTGTGTGTGTGTGTGTGTGTGTTATAAACTGTGTTGTACATTTCTTAGCTACCAGAACTTGTTGTTCTAACTCCCTCCTCATTACAACCTCCAGGTTTCATGGAGAAGGTCAGGTTCTCGGAGGTGTTTAAGTTTGGCTTTCGATTCTCGTTCTCTCTCATGCTCGGTATTAGAAAAGTGACTTATTTCGAAAAAGATAGTTGCTTGAGTTAATATTAATTTATCCTATATTGTTTTCACTATGAGTTATTTTATCATTTTCTGATTATGCTCCTTTATTGCAGGTACCAGATGTATGCTCTATGGTTGGATGTGTTCAAATTTTGATTTTTGTCAAAATTTGGGTACAGAAAAATGTGGGGTGTTACAGTTCCCAGAAGATTTTTATTGGGCTTCATGACCTCGTAGGCTATGCCTCTAGCATATATAAATACCTCTCTTCTAAGCTGGATTCAACATTCTTTGGCTGGTTGGAGTTCTTTGGCTTGGCTTGGGATTCTTTAGAACTTGGAGATAGTCCTAGATACAATTTAGTGGCTTCTTGGACTTTTGGATCTCCCTTGGCATTTGTATCTTCTTCTTGGCTCTATGCAAGGACTTTGCCATGACAAAAACTTCACATCTTTTCTGTAATAAAAAGGATTGTACTTGTAACAACACAATATAATTAAACGAGGTTACCTCATGGTGGACGTAGGCACACTTCACCGAACCATTATAAACACTTGGTGTTATTTACTTTTTCTGCACTTCTATGTCTGGATTATTTGGATTTGTGTGTTAAATTGAAAAAGATCCATTTTAATGCTCTAGGAAGGAGAGTTTTGGACTGTTAAGGAATTTGGATCGCTCGAGATTCTAAGATGGTGAAAAGGAAAAAGAACTCCTTAGAAGGAAAGAAAAGGCTATGAATGCATTTTTTGCCCAGATGGAAGGATTTGGAAGGCCGTCAGCTAAGTAATGCCCTAGGACTAGGGGTAGTTCCCTCAAAAAAGTCTCAGATCTATGCCTATCGACCTGGCTCGATTAGGAGGCAACTCCCCCAAGCCTTATGAAAGGATGGCTCATGATGTTTTGGTTGATCAGGCTTTGGATTTTGGAATAAGAAATGCACTTAAAGCCTGAGCATGCGTAGATTTTGAATTTGGACTTTGAATTTCTCAAATTATTAGGACTTTGAATTTTGGATCTTGGAACTAGATTGTAGGCGCATATAGGCTTGGATAACTGATTGTGCTATCGCTTAGGATAATCATTTATTAATTAATCTAGATTTGGGTTTTGGATGGCTAAGTCTGCCTACCCATGTACAGAATCTGGCGCAATTCCTAAGCATGCTCTTTGCGGATGAAAAACCATTCAATCTCTTTTACTCAATAAACTTAATATAAAAAATGGCTAAGTTGGCTCATCCACGTATGGATTTGGTTTTAATCATTACGCATGCTCTATACTCGAGTATATACCATTAGCTTTCGTTTAGAATTATAAAAAATTAGAACTTTTTCAAACTTTAATAAAATTACTTTGCTTTTTTGGATTACACTCGTGAAGTATGGAATCAAGAATCAGAATTTCAAACTTCAATGACTTGGCGAGTATGGCTTCTCGTCAAGGATAAAACTATTACACTGGTCCCTAAGTATGGAATATGCTTGGGAAGAACATGCCATCTTATCAGGACTTGGAAATATCGCTTGGTTAAGGCTCGGGTATGGAATATACGCAATTGGACGTGGGTTGTTTTGTCAGGACTTGGCAAAGAAATTCACCTAATTTTTTGCAGGTATGGATTGGATACTCTGGTCTTCTGGATTATCGGAATTCTCTGACTTTCTAGATACCTGGATCTCTTGGATTTGGATTTCGGATACTCTGAATTTGGCCTTATCTTATAATATGACCTAGAGAGATCATGTGATTTCTTTGGATTTCAGAGCCTGGTTTTCAATTAATACAATCTGGTGCGATCATGTTTTATGGGTTTTCTAGTTTTTGGTTGTTGGATTTCCATTGGACTTCTCTCGTATTATGACTTCTAGGTTTATGAATTTTTGGATTATACAAAACCCATCTTCCATATAAAGAATTTTTTTGGGAGGCAAGTGTTGACCTATCTTTTTACAAGGCAACTACACTTTGAATTTCTGATTATCAGAGTGCTCAGGACTTGAGTATGGACTTGGGAATACCCAGAACTCACATAAACTTGGTCGAAATTGTGGAGTTCACACAAACTTTGGCTTTGGCTAAGATTTTAGGATCGATACGTATCCATGAAGTATGTCTGGATCGATATAACTCACAAAAGATTAATTATCAAAGAAAACTTGGAATTTTGGTTAAGTATCCAAGGATAAATATTGCCATTTCGTATCCCCGAATTGGTAAAATCTTCTAAGTGTCTCGGGATCAGTATTATCCTTTCGTATCCTGGGATAGGTATTCAAGACCTCATATATGGGGATCGGTTTTCACATTTTCGTATCTTGGGATTTGTGCTTGTCTCCCCAAGGATGTGGGGATCAATAGGAATCACGTCTTGGTACAAGGATAGGTGAAAATATACTAAGTGGTATGGAAACAGTATTGGATTTTCGTATCCTCGGATCGGTTGGACCTTGAGACACAAAATCTGGATTTCGAGATACAAATTGGTCCAGACTTTTAGACTTTGGGATACGAAATGATAGGGATTGGTGAAAATTAAGGACACTTCCAGGATTGGAAGTTTGGGATTGGTGCAACTTTGGGAGGAACATTTGGAGACGGATTCAAGAAGGATCGATGGAAATTTTGCTAAGTACTTCCGGGTCGGTACCGTTTCCGAAAGATTTGTATTGGGCTTCATGCCCTCATGGTACGTTCCTCCAGCACCTATAAATACCCCTTCTATAGCCTAGATTTGGGATTCTTTTGGATAGTTCGACTTCATTGCCTTTTCTTGGGATTCTTTAGAGCTTGGAGATATTCCTAGAGACTCTTAAATGTTTTCTTGGACTTTGGAATCTTCCTTGGCATTTGGTTCTTCTTCTTGGCTTTAAGCAAGGACTTGCCATAACCAACACTTCACATCTTTTCTATAATCAAAAGGACTGTACTTGTAACCATATAGTATAAATGAACGAAGTTATCTCATAGCGGACATAGGAACACTTGCCGGACCGCTACAAACTCTTGGTGCTATTTACATTTTCTACACTTTTGCATCTGGATTATTTGGATTTTGGTGTTAACTTGAGAAATACTAATTTTTCGATTTATTAGTAATATAAGTGGTTTTATAAATGTATGCACTGCATAACAAATCATTTTAACTATTACATTTAAGTTGGCATTGGCGGAAATAAGTTTCTCAAAATTGAAGCTAATAAAAACTTATCTTCGAATTGCTATGTTGAAGGAAAGATTAAGTGGGTTGGCGGCGATTTCCATTGGAAAAGAATATCTGAACATGTTAGAATATGATGACAAAATTGTCGAGTTTGCTTCTAATAACATGAGATGAATTTGTTTTCGTTGAATATATTATTATTGAAGAAGTGTGACATGTTTACATTTTTGGATGAATATAATATATATTCCGGGTTTTTTTATTACACATGAAGTTATGAAAAAAAATATGTTGCTTTTTTCCTTTTTGTAAAAGATAATAAAAATTGTTTCTCGCCTAAGGAAACTGTAACAACCCTGAATTTTGAGGTAAATTTATTTTAAGTTATTTTAATGGGTTTTGATATTTAAAATAATTTATTTTAAATAATAATGATTAAAAATTTATTTAAATCGAAGTTAGGATGAATAATTTAATTTTAATTATAAAAGAAGTTAGAAATAGCGCGATAGTTTGAAAAGTCAAACTTGAACTTTGACTGACCGTACAGGATGCAAAATTTAACGGATTTTAGTGAAACCAAAAATATTAGAATCTCTTTTAAAATATCTTTCCAAGAATCCGAAAAATTGAAATTTCATAGCAGGAATCAAAAGTTATGCCCAGTTTAAATTTCAGAATAGTCGGTGTAAGATTAATTTATATATTTTAATATTAAAAATAGCCATTTTCAGACGACCTCTGTTTTCGACGAAACCACTTTTGTTGGATTCGGAATGTCAAATTATTGCTAACTTTAATTTTTGATAATTTTTAGAATTAATTTGTGACCATGGCAAAAGGATTTCAGTTTGGTCAATTTCGGTCAATTTTAATCAACTTGAAAAATGCCATTTTCCAAACAGGCTCAGAATTGAACGAAATTAATTTTCCTAGGTGCGCAGCATCAAAACATAGCTAAATATAATTTTCGGGATTTTTCGAAGTTAATTTGTGGCCTCGGTGAATTTATTCGTACGGTTGAATTAAAAATAAAAGTAAATATTTTAAAATAAAGAAAACTAGGGCAAGATAGTCGTTTGGGCCTGCGGGACGTAGCTAGATGAGTCCGGAATAGGGGTTAATGGGAAAAAACGACAGTCATTGGGCTGAAATCTGACAAATTTGATAAACGAGCTTTATTGGGTAATTAAATCATTAAAATATTATAAATAATAGAAAATTTACAAGCCAAAACTCTAATCCAAATGACCAGCCACCATCTTCTTCCTCAATGGCCAAGAGAGCTCCGAAATTCCTTTCACAATTTCTCCCAATCCACACAATGAAATCAATCCCTACTTTAGACTTATTTGAAGAGATTCATGAGAGCTTCGATTTCATACGGTTACGATCATATATAGTTGCACTAATCTTGAGGTAAAACCCCCCTAACCCACGCCCAACTCAGCCCCGCCGCACCCCCATGGCTCCACCGCACCTCCCTTCACCTAGGGCGCCGTGATCCCCTCTCCTCCCTCTTCGACGTGGTGCCACTTGATCGTTGTCTAACTTAAGATTTAATCGAAAATGGGAGACCTAGTTTTGAACAAAATGGGTTCAAAGAAATCAAGTCACGGCCGTGACATATTGGCGGAAGAAGGTCCTATTTTGCTTTTATTTAATTAATTAATTTAATTCAAATCTTTTTACTAATCTTAATTTAACCATATCTCACTCATACGAACTCGGATTCGAACGATTCTAGGTGCGCCACGATCGTGAGACTGAGATCTTCACGATGGAACTGACTAGACCTGATTCTGAGCCAGTTGAAATTTGGCCAATTTTTGGATCTGAACGGCTCATAAATTCTAAATAATGTGAGAAATCTTATCTATTTTTATATATAATTATATTTTAATTATTGTCCCGCCTCTGAATCGTTATATGTATATTTTCTGCGCTATGGTAACTTACGATTTACTTGTTTATGTAATTCTGTTGTGTTTGATATATTTGCTTGGGTTAATACGATTAAAAACTCATATTTATTGAGATTCAAATTTATGTTCTAAATTCGCGATGAAATTTATTATTAATTCCAGATCCATTATTTCAGATCTGATGTTGCGCTGCTATTTACTTCTTTATTTCAGTTCTATTATTTCAGTTTAGTCAATGCGATCAAAATCTCATTTTTTATTGAGATTTATATACATATATACGAATGGTTCCTTAGAATTTGTTTGTTTAAATTTGCATGTGTGTATGTTGGAAATAGTTAAACCAAATTCATCATATTTGTTTATTGAATCGATGGAAAGAATTTTTAATGTCTTTTTAAAAAGATTATCTTTTTAATATCGCTTTGTTTATATTAAAAATATCGTTTTGTTAAAATGAAAAGATTGGGTTTTTAACATAATTTTGTTAAAATGAAAAGATTTGATTTTTTGCATCGTGTTGTTATAAATAAAAAGATGACATTTTTTAATGTCGTGATATTTATAATAAAAAGATGAAATTTTAATGTCGTTTTGTTTCAAAATAAAAAGAGCAAATTTTAAGCGTCGTTTTATTACAAACACAAGTATCATTTTTGTACGTTATAAAAGAACACATTTTTGTATGTTATAAAAAGAAGTTATTTTTGTTCGTATTAAGAGAACGTATTCTTGGTTCATATTAAAAGTACATATTTTTGACGTTAATAAAAGTACATATTTTTGTGAAATCATATTTTTGTGAAAATAGGATTATAGAAAGAATTCATTCATTTTGTCACTTTGAAAGGAATGAAGTAAATTCATTCATTTTTGTCACTTTAGAGAAATGAATTAGAAAACATTCACTTTGTCACCTTAAAAGAGCATGAATTGGAAATGTATATTTTTATACATTAAAAGAGAATGAATTGGCAATGTATATTTTATACATTAAAAAGAGTTTAAACAAAAATACATTTTTGTTCATTAAGAAGAAAGATTACATTTTGATCATTAAAAGGGATTGAAGAAAAATTAGCATTTTGTTTACTTTAAAAGAATGAAGACAAAAATGACATTTTTGTTTCCATTGAAAGATTAGACAAAAGTAACATTTTTATTAAATAGGGCAAAACCCAATTTAAGATGTTAGCACTAGAAAAGATCATTTTTATCATATGAAAAATTAGCATAGAAAAGTATCATTTTTTTTTATCTTATAAATTGTTGCATAAGGAATAAAGGTTCACTTTTGTTAAAAATGTTGCATTAAAAAAAATAATTAACATTTTTAGTGTAAAATGTTGCATTTAGAAGAATTTGCACTGTTAATAAAATTACATTTTTGATGTAATTAAAAAGTAGAATTTGACGGTTAATTAAAATAACATTTTTAATGTAACTTAAAAGGGTTGAATTTTACATTGCAAATTAAAGGATAAAAAAAAGCAAGATTTGTCATATAATATTAATTAAATTTTTAATGTAACTAAAAAGGTAGAAATTTTACATTGCAAACTAAAAGATAAAATTTTACGTGTAATGTTACTTACATTTATATGTAATTAAAAGAATGGATTTTCCATGAAATCATAAGAATAGAACTAAAAAAATAAAGAATGAAGTGCAACATTGAAACGTAATTTACATTTCTATGTAATTAAAAGAATAAAGAAATAAAAGTTACATTTTTAATGTAAAATGAAAAGTTACATTTTTAACGTAAATAAGATTAGAAAAAGAAAAGTTTACATTTTTAATGTGAATAAGGTAAAGAAGGAAAATTTACAATTTTAATGTGGATAAGGTTTAAAGTAAGAAAATTTACATTTTCATGTACAAGAATTAGAGAGAAAATTGACATTTTCATGTAAAGAGTATTTAAAGAAGAAGATTTCATTTCCATGTAATTAAGGTTTAAAGTAAGAAAATTTCATTTTTATGACATGTAAAGATTAGATTTTGACATTGAAAAATTATTTAATGCCATGTAGATAATATTAAAAAGAAAAGTTTACATTTTTAATGTGAATAAAAATAATGGAATTAAAATGTATATTTTTATCGTCACTTTAGATGCGATAAAAGAATAGAATAATTATTATATATTTTTATCGTCATTTTAGAGGCAGTAAAAAGAAGTTACATTTTTCAATGTAAATAAAAGAAAAATAGGAAGTTACATTTTTATATGTAATTAGAGAAATATAGAAATTTACATTTTCCAATGTAAATAGAAAATGAAATAAAAGTTTACATTTCTCAATGTAAATAAAATAGGAATAGAAAATTACATTTTTCAATGTAAATAAAAGGATTAGAAATTTATATTTTAATGAATGGTTTTTCATTAAAAAGAATAATGAAACCAAATATACATTTTGTGTAATTTGAAAGATAAAAGGAAATATACATTGTTATGTTCAGGATGTGTATGTAAATTAAAATAAAATAAACATTAATGTGTGCCATGTTATACCTCGATATTATATACAAAAATAGGGATATTCGATGTTAACAAAATATAGTGAAATGAAATGGATGACGGAATTATATATAAGTATATATATGTAAAGTATAATTAAACGAATCGCGCGCGGTAGTTCGCGATTCGACAACCGTAACTTTAAATAGTTATACCGAAATATCCGACCATCGGATTTTCCCAAAACTGAAACCGTTAGGTTCGCCTTGGGAAGACCTTTCCAACGATATGAATTGATGTCATATGCCAACGGTTAGATTTAGAGAAAATTGTAAAACAAATTTGGGTGAAAACTGCGCCAAGGTCGCCTATTGACATGAAGTGCTGTTAAATAAAATTCAATTATTTCTGTATAAATAAAAATAGAGATTAATCGTTATAAATTAATATTAACGATAAGAAATGATTTTAAATTATATATATATGAGGATCATTTGAAAAGTCCGAGTTCAATCTCATTTCAAATGATTATTCGTCGATCTAAGTCGAAGAGTTGAAGACGGTGATTGAAGACTGACGATCTTCACGTCGAATGGATTAGTTACCATTGACGCCCATGATTGGAGTAGCTATCTTGAAGGGGCTACAATGGTGGCCGTCAAGACTACTTGTTGATTGTTCAGATATGCGAGGAATAAGGTGCCTCCGGTTTCATTCAGACCCAGAATGGACTTGAAAATGGATTGTATGTCTGATGTTGTATTCCTTTATACAGTATTCGTTGATCTCTGCTAAATATATATATGTTTGGTGTTTAACACCCTTATCTAAGACGTACGAGCTTAGAGGTTATATATTGGTAGGAATCAATGGTATGGTATGGATTGACAATGTGACATGCTATGATGCAAATGATCAAGGCTTTTGTTGAAAAGCAGGCCTTGTGGTTGATGATCAAAGCACAACTTGAATAAGCATAGCTTTGTGTATTACGTAGCTTCACGAGCCTCACAACCCGGTTGGAGTCTAAAGCGGGAGAAGGGAACACAGGGAGAGCATCACGTTTCTTTCTAGCTAGAAGTGGTGTTTGGGTTTTACACAGCCCGACATTTTACTTATGTGGATGATGGAATGAGGCGCCTCAGATATTAGGTCCTATAGGACAGGGAAACGTGTGTTCAGGAATTGCCAATCCGCAAAGTCGTATGTGCGGACCGGCCCTGCAGCTTTCCAAGGGTTTACTGCGGGGAATCCTGAGACATTAGCTAGAGTGTCTCGAATCGGTAAGGAGCTCCTCCCTAGCCTTGACTCATGATGGAAACCCAATTTCCAATACGACACCATGTAGTTTTGATTGTAGAACTAGTATGGCGACATAGTAGGATGGGTTACTATGCCATCTATGATTGATACATTATGATTGAACTATTTTTGAAACTTATATACATTAGTAATAATATCAAACCCGTTTTTATCGTTTCAAGCATTTTTGACCATTATAAGGTAAAACTCTATCCCCCGGTTTGCGTTGCATTGTGTGATGGGACTTGAGTCTTATAATGGTTTCATTTTTCCAAAAAGCATTGCGTTGTTTAACGATTTAATTTTAATTATGCACTGGCAATCCAATGGAGTAAACCAGTTCTGCATTAGCGGCGTGGTCCTTGGATTTGCCTTATTGTTATTAGTTATATTAGTTAAGAATTCTCACACCAGTCCCATGACTGACTCATAGTTTGTTTCACTTTGCGAACTCGGGTGCCCTCTTTTCCACACTGGCAATCGAGTAGCTTATTGCAGATATTTATCTCTTGAGCAGGATTCCAAATCGAAGCCTAAAGCTGTGTCCAGAGCATAGAAAGTCTTCAACTGTGTTTTGTATTAATTTACTGTAATTTATCTTCCACTGTAATTTTATTCAATGTACTATGATATTCTGTACTCTGATGTAACATTATTGTAATGTTTATAAAAGTCTGTTGTTATTGTTCTGATGTGTTGTATTCCCAAAGTTAACATGTTTGGGTTTTGAACGGTCTTGGTCGATTTTGCAATCGATCGGGTCGGGCGAAACTCGGAGCCGTTACAGTTGGTATCGGAGCTCTGGTTAGCTCAAAATCTTTGGGGTACAACTCGTTAGAACTGAACAAAAGACTCATCAGAGATTGGATTAGTAATATCCAATAAGAATACTCATTAGAGATAAGATCAGCAGTATCCTAGAATGGGAAAACTCATTAGAGATGGGGTTAGTAATGGCCTAGAATGAGTTGAGAGTGCCCAGTTTATAATTAACGTATTTTTGATTATATATTATCCGATCTTTGGAAATATGATTTTTTTTAATATATAAAGTTATATAATTTAAAAGTTAATCAACTAATAAAATTATAGAAACGAATAAAAGAATGAAAGATGAGTTAGTTAATTAAACAACTTTTAGCTTTGTTCCTTTTCGAGGATGAAAAGTTTTTAAGTGGGGGAGACTATAACAACCCTGAATTTTGAGGTAAATTTATTTTAAGTTATTTTAATGGGTTTTGATATTTAAAATAATTTATTTTAAATAATAATTATTAAAAATTTATTTAAATTGAAGTTAGGATGAATAATTTAATTTTAATTATAAAAGGAGTTAGAAATATCGCGGTAGTTTGAAAAGTCAAACTTGAACTTTGACTGACCGTACAGGATGCAAAATTTAATGGATTTTAGTGAAACCAAAAACATTAGAATCTCTTTTAAAATATCTTTCCAAAAATCCGAAAAATTGAAATTTCATAGCAGGAATCAAATGTTATGCCCAGTTTAAATTTCAGAATAGTCGCTGTAGGATTTATATATATTTTTTAATATTAAAAATAGCCATTTTTCAGACGACCTCTGTTTTCGACGAAACCACTTTTGTTGGATTCGGAATGTCAAATTATTGCTAATTTTAATTTTTCATAATTTTTAGAATTAATTTGTGACCATGGCAAAAAGATTTCAGTTTGGTCAATTTCGGTCAATTTTAACCAACTTGAAAAATGCCATTTTTCAAACAGGCTCATAATTGAACAAAATTAATTTTCCTAGGTCCGCAACGTCAAAACATAGCTAAATATATTTTTCCTGATTTTTTGAAGTTAATTTGTGGCCTTGGTAATTTATTCGTACGGTTGAATTAAAAAATAAAATTAAATATTTTAAAATAAAGAAAACTGGCTTGAGACAGTCGTTTAGGCCTGCGAGACATAGCTAGATGAGTCCGGAATAGGGTTTAATGGGTAAGAACGAAAGTCATTGGGCTGATATCTGACAAAGTTGATAAATGAGCTTTATTGGGTAATTAAATCATTAAAATATTATAAATAATAGAAAATTTACAAGCCAAAACCCTAATCCAAATGACCAGCCGCCATCTTCTTCCTCAATGGCCAAGAGAGCTCCGAAATTCCTTCCACAATTTCTCCCAATCCACACAATGAAATCAATCCCTCCTTTAGACTTATTTGAAGAGACTCATAAGAGCTTCGATTTCATACGGTTATGATCATATATAGTTGCACGGATCTTGAGGTAAAACACCCCTAACCCGCGCCCAACTCAGCCCTGCCGCACCCCCATGGCACCACCGCACCTCCCTACACCCAGTGCGTCATGCTTCCCTCTCCTCCCTCTTCGACGTAGTGCCACTTGATCGTTGTCTAACTTCAAGATTTAATCGAAAATGGGAGACCTAGTTTTGAACAAAATGGGTTCAAAGAACTCAAGTTACGACCGTGACATATTGGAGGAAGAAGGTCCTATTTTGCTTTTATTTAATTAACTACTTTAACTCAAATCTTTTTACCAATCTTAATTTAACCATATCTCACTCATACGAACTCGGATTCGAACGATTTCAGGTGCGCCGCGATCGTGAGACCGAGATCTTCACGATGGAACTGACTAGACCTGATTCGAGCAAGTTGAAATTTGGCCAATTTTTGGATCTGAACGGCTCAGAAATTCTTAACAATGTGTGAAATCTTATCTATTTTTATAAATAATTATATTTTAATTATTGTTCTCGCCTCTGAATCGCTATATGTATATTATTCTGCGCTATGGTAATTTAGGATTTACTTGTTTATGTATTTCTGTTGTGTTTGATATATTCTCTTGGGTTGATACGATTAAAATCTCATATTTATTGAGATTCAAATTTATGTTCTAAATTCGTGATGAAATTTATTATTAATTCCATATCCATTATTTCAGATCTGATGTTGTGTTGCTATTTACTTCTTTATTTCAGTTTTGTCAATGCGATCAAAATCTCATTTTTTATCGAGATTTATATACATATATACGAAAGGTTCCTTAGAATTTGTGTGTTTAAAATTTGCATTTGTGTATGTTGGAAATAGTTAAACCAAATTCATCATATTTGTTTATTGAATTGTTGGGAAGAATTTTAATGTCTTTCTTTTTGTTCATATTAAAAAGATTCCCTTTTTAATATCGCTTTGTTCATATTAAAAATATCGTTTTGTTAAAATGAAAAGATTGGGTTTTTAACATCATTTTGTTAAAATGAAAAGATTTGATTTTTGGCATCGTGTTGTTATAAATAAAAAGATGACATTTTTTAATGTTGTGATGTTTATAATAAAAAGATGAAATTTTAATGTCGTTTTGTTTCAAAATAAAAAGAGCAAATTTGAAGCGTCGTTTTATTTCAAACACAAGTATCATTTTTGTACGTTATAAAAGAACACATTTTTGTACGTTATAAAAAGAAGTTATTTTTGTTTGTATTAAAAGAACGTATTTTTGGTTCGTACTAAAAGTACATACTTTTGAAGTTAATAAAAGTACATATTTTTTGTGAAATCAAATTTTTGTGAAAATAGGATTGTAGAAAGAATTCATTCATTTCGTCACTTTGAAAGGAATGAAGTAAATTCATTCATTTTTGTCACTTTAGAGAAATGAATTAGAAAACATTCACTTTGTCACCTTAAAAGAGCATGAATTGGAAATGTATATTTTTATACATTAAAAGAGAATGAATTGGCAATGTATATTTTGTACATTAAAAAGAGTTTAAACAAAAATACATTTTTGTTCATTAAGAAGAAAGATTACATTTTGATCATTAAAAGGGATTGGAAAAAAATTAGTATTTTGTTTACTTTAAAAGAATGAAGATAAAAATGACATTTTTGTTTCCAATTCCATTGAAAGATTAGACAAAAGTAACATTTTTATTAAATCGGGCAAAACCCAATTTAAGATGTTAGCACTAGAAAAGATTATTTTTATTATATGAAATGTTAGCATAGAAAAGTAACATTTTTTTAATCTTATAAATTGTTGCATAAGGAATAAAGGTTCACTTTTGCTAAAAATATTGCAATTTTTTTTTAACATTTTTAGTGTAAAATGTTGCATTTAGAAGAATTTGCACTATTAATAAAATTACATTTTTAATGTAATTAAAAAGTAGAATTTTACGGTGTAATTAAAATAACATTTTTAATGTAACTTAATAGGGTGGAATTTTACATTGCAAATTTAAGGATAAAAAAAAGCAAGATTTGTCATGTAATATTAATTACATTTTTAATGTAACTAAAAAGGTAGAAATTTTACATTGCAAACTAAAAGACAAAATTTGACGTGTAATGTTACTTACATTTATATGTAATTAAAAGAATGGATTTTCCATGAAATCATAAGAATAGAATTAAAAGAATAAAGAATGAAGTGCAACATTGAAATGTAATTTACATTTCTATGTAAATAAAAGAATAAAGAAATAAAAGTGACATTTTTCATGTAAAACGAAAAGTTACATTTTTAATGTAAATAAGATTAGAAAAAGAAAAGTTTACATTTTTAATGTGAATATGGTAAAGAAGGAAAATTTACATTTTTAATGTGGATAAGGTTTAAAGTAAGAAAATTTACATTTTCATGTAAAAGAATTAGAGAGAAAATTGACATTTTCATGTAAAGAGTATTTAAAGAAGAAGATTTCATTTCCATGTAATTAAGGTTTAAAGTAAGAAAATTTCATTTTTATGTCATGTAAAAATTAGATTTTGAAATTGCAAAATTATTTAATGCCATGTAGATTATATTAAAAAGAAAAGATTACATTTTTAATGTGAATAAAAATAATGGAATTAAAATGTATATTTTTATCGTCATTTTAGATGCGATAAAAAGAGTAGAAATGAAATGTATATTTTTATCGTCACTTTAGATGCGATAAAAGAATAGAATAATTATTATATATTTTTATCATCATTTTAGAGGTGGTAAAAAGAAATTACATATTTCAATGTAAATAAAAGAAAAATAGGAAGTTATATTTTTATATGTAATTAGAGAAATATAGAAATTTACATTTTCCAATGTAAATAGAAAATGAAATAGAAGTTTACATTTCTCAATGTAAATAAAATAGGAATAGAAAATTACATTTTTCAATGTAAATAAAAGGATTAGAAAATTATATTTTGATGAACGGTTTTTCATTAAAAAGAATAATGAAACCAAATATACATTTTGTGTAATTTGAAAGATAAAAGGAAATATACATTGTTATGTTTAGGATGTGTATGTAAATTAAAATAAAATAAACATTATTGTGTGTCATGTTATACCTCGATATTACATACACAAATAGGGATATTCGATGTTAACAAAATATAGTGAAATGAAATGGATGACGGAATTATATGTAGGTATGTATATATATATATATATATATATATATATATATATATATATATATATATATATATATATATATATATGTTAATTATAATTAAACGAATCGCGCGCGGTAATTCGCGATTCGACAATCGTAAATTTAAATAGTTGTACCGAAATATCCGACCGTCAGATTTTCCCAAAACTGAAACCATTAGGTTCGCCTTGGGAAGACCTTTCCAACGATATGAATTGTGTTAAATTCCAATGGTTAGATTTAGAGAAACTTGTAAAATAAATTTGGGTGAAAACAGCGCCAAGGTCGCCTATTGACATGAAGTGTTGTTAAATAAAATTCAATTATTTCTATATAGATAGAAATAGAAATTAGTCATTATAAATTAATATTAACGATAAGAAATGATTTTAAATTATATATATCCGAGGATCATTTGAAAAGTCCGAGTTCAATCTCATTTCAAATGATTATTCGTCGATCTAAGTCGAAGAGTTGAAGACGGTGATTGAAGACCGACGATCTTCACGTCGAATGGATGAGTTACCATTGACGCCCATGACTGGAGTAGCTACCTTGAAGGGGCTACAATGGTGGCCGTCCAGACTACTTGTTGATTGTTCGGATATGCGAGGAATAAGGCGCCTCCGGTTTCGTTTAGACCTAGAACGGACTTGAAAATGAATTGCATGACTGACGTTGTATTCCTTTATACGGTATTCGTTGATCTTTGCTAAAAATATATGTTTGGTGTTTAACACCCGTCTCTAAGACATACGAGCTTAGAGGTTATATATTGGTAGGAATCAATGGTATGGTATGGATTGACAATGTGGCATGCTAAGATGCAAATGATCAAGGCTTTTGTTGAAAAGCAGGCCTTGTGGTTGATGATCAAAGCACAGCTTGAATAAGCATAGCTTTGTGTATTACGCAGACTCACGAGCCTCACAGCCCGATTGGAGTCTAAAACGGGAGAAGGGAACGCAGGGAGAGCAGCATGTTTCTTTCTAGCTAGAAGTGGTGTTTGGGTTTTACACGGCCCGACATTTTACTTATGTGGATGATGTAATGAGGCGCCTCAGATATTAGGTCCTATAGGACAGGGAAACATGTGTTCAGGAATAGCCAATCCGCAAAGTCGTATGTGCGGACCGACCCTCCAACTTTCCAAGGGTTCACCGCGGGGAATCCTGAGACATTAGCTAGAGTGCTTCGAATCGGTAAGGAGCTCCTCCCTAGCCTTGACTCATGATGGAAACCCAACTTCCAATACGACACCATGCAGTTTTGATTGTAGAAGTAGTATGGCGACATAGTAGAATGGGGTACTATGCCGTCTATGATTGATACATTATGATTGAACTGTTTTTGAAACTTATATACACTAGTAATAATATCAAACCCGTTTTTATCGTATCAAGCATATTTGACCATTATAAGGTAAAACTCTATCCTCTAGTTTGTGTTACAATATGTGATGGGACTTGAGTCTTATAATGGTTTCATTTTTTCCAAAAAGCATTGCGTTGTTTAACAATTTACTTTTAATTATGCACATGCAATCCAATGGAGTAAACCCGTTCCGCATTAGCGGCGTGGTCCTTGGATTTGCCTTATTGCTATTAGTTATATTAGTTAAGAATTCTCACAATAGTCCCATGACTGACTCGTAATTTGTTTCACTTTGCAAATTCGGGTGCTCTCTTTTCTACACGGGCAGTCGAGTAGCTTTTTGCAGATATTTATCTCTTGAGGAGGATTCTGAATCGAAGCCTAAAGCTGTCTAGAGCATAGAAAGTCTTCTGCTGGTATTAATTTACTGTAATTTATCTTCCGCTGTAATTTTATTCAATGTACTCTGATATTCTGTACTCTGATGTAACATTATTGTAATGGTTATAAAAGTCTGTTGTTATTGTTCTGATGTGTTGTATTCCCAAAGTTAACGTGTTTGGGTTTTGAACGGTCTTGGTCGATTTTGCGATCGATCGGGTCTGGCGAAACCCGGGGCCGTTACAGAAACCCAATGGTCCGAACTGGCCCTACAAACACTGATAAAATTTAGTTATTCTTTATTTTTTTGTCAAGTATTACTAATTCCCTTTTATGTTGTGTTTGTGGATTGGATAGATTCCATACGAATAAAAAAAATTGTATGTTCATGAAGAAATGTTTATATGATTGCGTCAGCTAAAAAATGCATTGAATAAATGAGAAAATCATTCATTCATTTTTCTCATGCACAACAACTGACATATCCCTTAGAACCTATTTTAACCTAACCCATTGTATTTTCATAACAGCTTTTGACAATACTTCAAAAATCAATATAGTAGAGTTGGAGTGGCCACAATCAAGGAACTATCATATGCATTTAGTTGCTACTAAAATTTTTTGTAGCGCTTTTCCTATCATCAATTCATTGATAATACGAAGAAGTAAATGGGGAGTGCATCAAACGTAAATGTTTTCATTGCAATAAAACTTTATTTGACTGGGCAACTAGAAAATAGTAAATTTGGGAAATGTTTTTAAATTCTTGAACTAAATACTATTTGTTTTTTCAAACTTTTGGAAAATATACAAATATCATATGTATCTTTCCTCCTTTTCTTTTTACAGTGTAATGTAATGGATGGGATATCTCTATTTCCATATATTCTCTTCAAGAGCCTTTTGAAATACACATTAGATTTAGTAGGGAAAAAAACATAAATCTTGAAATTAAAACCTAACCACTAAGCTACAATTGTTAATGTAACATTCTGCACTTTTCTGAGCTCGAATTTCAACAAAAATTGAAACTCAAATTAATCCAAGCATGGACCGTGTAAATTTGGTAACTACAAATAATGAGCATCAGCATACTTAGATTATTATAAAACTAAAATAATAGGTTAAACAAGATATGATAACAAGTATTGATCATGACAAATAACGTAATAATGAATCGCTACATAAATACCGAGAATGAGAGAACAAGAATGAAAAACCAAACATGAATATTTTCAAAGACCCGTCTCCCCTAAGGTAAGCCTGAGTGTTGTTATGAGGAAGGGGCCAGAACAAAAAAATGTCAATGAGTAGAAAATGTATAACAATATCAACAATATACAAATATATCCTCTTTGGTTTCACCTAAATCGTATGTCTAACAAGATTAGTGATTCTAACATAACCTTGCACAATTACGCATAATTATTAACTATTATACCCAAGGTAGCACTTCCCCAAATAAATAATTAGATCTTGAGATAGAACCTTTACACATATATGAAGTCTTTAAGCCACCCTACAAACCAACAACTAAGAGGCGGACTCCTGACCACTTGATACCACACTAAATCAAAAGAGGTAGATTCTATAACCACTTACGACCTCACTCAATACATAATATATAAGGAAAATTCTTGCAATCACTTTAGTACAAAGGTGGATCTTATTGATTACTCAATACCTTAATAGGTGGTTTACTAGAAACTAGCTACTAAGTCCTATAACATCAATTAAGGCTTCCATCACTCGCATGTCCCAACCCCAAATAAGGGGAGAGATAGTAAGCAATCACTTATAACCTAAAGGATAGGTAAAGACCTTGGTGGATCCTCACATTACTATATATCTAAAATTATTGGATGATTTTTGAGCCACTTAATACTTCCCGTAGGATACAAAAACCTTTGGTATCTCCATAGCGGACATCTAATACCATCGCCCAAGGAAGAATCTAACCTCGTCACTTACTACCTAAAGGAAGCATACCCTTCCAGAAATTACCGAACTCGTGCCCAATTAGCCATTTAATTATATTGGAAAAAGGTGAGTTATTTGATCGCTTAATACCTAACAAGGGAGAATCTTATGAATTTATCCTTATTCCTTAAAAGAAATATTAAGGAAAAAGCGAGTTAATGACTTAATACCCTAAGAGGAGGATATCAAACAACATAAGACCAAAATTCTAAATCAACCCAGGACACTGAGTCCCCTTTAGATTTATTCTTCAGAAAGGGCGGCGAGTCCTACAACATTTAAGACTTTGAAGCTTGAAGTAAACCATTAGGAACATCCCGCTCTATGATAATATAATTGTCACAGGTTCCTATGATCAATGATGTGTCGCGTTAGTTGTACATATATGTATGACTGTTGGAAAATGCAGACTTCTATTGGATAACTCAACTGACCTCACATCATCGACCTACTAAGTCCAATTCTTATATTTATTGGGGATATTATTCCTAGAATTAAATTGATTATAAGATAATATTGATATTCATAAACGATAAGATAAGACCGATTTAACTCTAATATGATTTATTGGAATTAATATTAATTATGGTTTTTTGCCCAAATTTCCATTTTAAATTAATTAGCATAACTATCGTATGCCATTAATAACCATTACGACCATTATTTCTAAGGCAGCAAAATTGCCATAAATGTTATTTATATCAGCCTCATTTATTTTTGTTAATTCATCTAACTCTTAGCTCATTTATTACCTCCAAACTGTTATAACTTTAATTGCCCATAAATTAGAGTTATTATATTTAAGTTTTATTTATACCAACTGTAACCTTTTTGAATTATATATTCTATTGCTGCATTTATTTCTCATAAATCCCAGGGTAACAAGCATTAATCCTCCATTTATTACAGTCATGTTAATTTGCATCTGTAATCACTGGAGAACTATCCAAATTCAAACCAAAACTAAATATCCACTTAATATTAATAATACACGCTAACTACATAAGGTTTGGACGGATAAAGTGTGTGTATGTATGTATTTATGTAAAAGTTAGCATACTTATTCCATATATACTTATTTTCCATATTTTAATATTTAACTAATTTGCTAATTCTAACTAATTTACATTCTAATACACACAAATGACTAGAACCATCTCTCTATGTTCTGACTTGTAAAAAATTCAAATCTCAATAAAAAGTCTTTCACTGTAATTCTCATAAGCTTACCCAAACATTTAAAAAGTAGAAAATATCGACTTATTCAAAACTATAAGGAACATATATTCTTTTACTAGGAATATACAGTATAAATTACATGTAAAACACGTAAATTTACACTTCTCTTCCTTTTGTTTATATGCATATTCGTTACAATTTCATACATGGTCTTTTTACAGAAGAAGAAAAAAAGGACTAATTTATAAAAATTAGGCAAATCCTTAAACATTCCAAAACACAGACAAATTTAGACTAAAAAGGGCAATTTACATGAAATTCTACAATTACATCCATTTTTACAAATCCAGAGTAAAACCATAAACAAAAAATCTCAATATTACTTAGGAACTAGGTTCTTGATTTAGGTGTAGATACTAAGAAGAAGACCCAGAAAGAATTATTGGTAAGAATTAGATATTTTGATTATATATTCAACAATTTCAGCTATCAAATTTAGGCATATAAATTCAAGTTATATTAACAAAAAAGAATCGATATATAATAAACAATATATAGATTTTCCTATTCACTTGCAAAGCTTTCCCAAACCTTAGATCTGAACTTCAACATTTAGGTTTCATTTCAAAATCTTTACAAATCTATATAATATATATAAAAAAGGGATATATGCACATTAAAATTTGTAGATCTGGAAAAGAATTGGAATAAAGAAAGGGAAATAAAGAATAGAAACCAAAGAAATTAGCTTACGTGCAAAATTTGTCTTATAAATCTGGATTCATTCCCTCCAAATTCTTATTGTTTGATTAGAAATTTATTTTATTTAAGAAGGGTTAGAAGAGATCAGAGAAATGATAATGGTAGAGCTTCGCGACTGCCTTCAGAAAAGATAAGGGGTTTAGGCCTTTATTTATTGGTGCTTATCTGTCAAACTAAAAACAAAAAATCCCTCATACAGTATAAAGTTTCGTTCACCATAAACCCTAGCAGCCATTAGTGCAGAATGAGCAGGAGGTCGACCTAACGGTCGACCACTCTGGTCGATCTAGCTCTAGTGGGTTCGGGTAATTTATGGTAAGAGTTAACGTTGTTTGATTTATATATTATTTTCCACTCATATTTTTTTCTTTGTAACTTTTTCGTACGAACTCCATTCGCGAAGTCTAAAGATGAAAGTTGACCACGATTTAGTCATGAATGCAACATGCACATTTCATTGTTAAATTCCATTATTTGCTCAAATTTAATTTTTAAAATCAAATTATATATACTTTTACTAACGACAATTTCATAGAGTTACATTTTTCCCTCTTGAAAAGAAATTTCATCCAGAAATTTTATCATTGACTAAGTCATGGCACTGACACCTAATTATCCTAAACTACACAATCAATTGTGTACAATTAATTGCATAGTATACTTAATGAATTAAAATCATAAAAGTATATATGTGTAATGATTATAAATTGGATCCTCCTATATGAATGCATGTTCTTTTGAAAACATTTCTTAAAACTTGACATAAGCATTCTGAAACATACCGGAAATTACATATGCATATAGCTATTGAAAACATTCAGGTAACTACGAATAAAAGTATAAAGCTACTAATTTAGCATCCAAATCCTAATGTCTAACATGATAACACATCTAAAATTGCTTCCTACTTAGTTCTCGTATGCCAAAAAAGAAATTCCATTGAGGAATTTAACATTCTTACCGCTTCTAAAATTTGGATTTACAGTTTTACAGTAGGGGTTTACCTCGCCTGCACAAGGTACTCCATAACTCCCACATGTAACTTGCATAAGGAGGCTTATAACCAAGCTCTAAAATGTAAACGAATTTAATACTAACTCATGCATATCGTTGACAGGGTATGGAAAAAGTGTTTTCAAAGCTAAAACAACAAATTTCTTATTACCAATAGCGTTTTTAACGTATCGCCAACCTTACTGTACCACTAAAACAACAACAAAAAATCTACCTATTTTCCCAACATTTCACATGTGACCCTAAAAATCGCGACTTTTGAAAAAAAAACAAATCTTACATTTTCACGTTTATCTTGTAAAAATCAGCTTAAAACGGATAAACACACATCTTTTTTCAAAGGTAAAATTTAATTAAAAAATAATTTTCTTTTCATTGTAATGACATTAGGAAAAGGTTTCCCAAAATATTTTTCAAAAATTTGAATGATTCATGTAACAATTCAAACTAGATGAGAGTCGGTTACACGAAAAATGCGCAGGTCAAACTCAGCTAATTCTACCCAAAAATTGAACATTTTGGAAAATGCCACCACCCACATGTTAAATTTAAGCTTTTAAGAATATGTGAATAATAACTACCCATGACAAAACAACCTTTAATCTATTTTTCGCTAAAATTTACTACCTAAAGATAAAAAAATTCTAGCTTTGTAGTTAATTATAGTTAGATATAAATTATGAGATGTCACTTCCGATTCAAATCATAAACAAGTGCGAATGACATACATAATATTTCACAAGATAGAAATTTCATAACATCATTGTGCGATTTGACTAGAATAATTGACAACCAATAGTCACAAAACAACATCAAAAGATCACTAAAAAGAAAACGAACTAATTCTGGAAGAACAAAGATACAACAACGATACTCCAAAACATTGTCTATATATAACGAGACATCTTACTCCACAGATGAAGCTTAAACCATTTGCACGACCTCTGACTAGTCGTATTATGGCGACTAAATGCTCAGTCTCGTGTTGTAAACACTATTGGTGTTGTTGGAGTAACTACCCATATTTTAAATATCTGAGGATCATAAAATAATTATACTTTATTCTCTAATGGTTGGATCACTCTAAGATTGTATAATATGTTGTTCACGGGGATGTGGGACATGTTCATGATTTTTTTACTAATTCAACTTATGACCATTTTGTCCTTATGAATATTGTTTTAGCTATAACTTTTGGATGGCGATCCAACCAAGTGCTAAAGTTGGCCTCATTGAATCAGAATGGTGGTTTACAATTCCGCAGAGAGGTCACATTAAAGATTTGGTTCAGCGGTTTGGGACGAATCATTGTTTTAAATTTCAATCTATGTTAGGCAGACTAATTAGCGGGTAATGGGATGATTAGTCAAGCCCATTAGGCTAATGAACTGCAGCTATAAATAGAGGTATTTAAGGGAGAGAATTAGAGTTTCTCTCTTCATTCAAGCATGAGGTTAGGTGACTGTGATTCTCTGGTTCAACCGAATCCCTAATTTCTTTATCATATTCATTCTAATTCATCATAGATTACATCTAGAAGCTAGATCATCATCAAGGAAGATTAGATTAGATCACATTAAATTGTGTCAATTTCGGGGTTCGTCATCGCTGTCCAAATCTGATTTCATCGAGTTTGTATTGGATCTTAGATTTGGTCAGTGATAGATATCTATCACATGGAAACTACATATTATATGGGTAAAATCAGATCAAATTCATATGTTAAATTCACTCTAGATCTGATTATATAGGTTCAATTCAGATTTAGACGCCTTAGGAAAAGCTAATTAAATCAATTAAACAAGATAATTGTTAGATCTATCGTGTTCTTGTGTAGGTTTAGATCCAAATTATGTTAGATCCATTGATTTAAGTTATGATTATGTCATGTGCATGTTTGTGTGATCAAGATTTGATGAATTATTGCTTGTTTTCATTGAATTAAATGCATTGCTCGAATTGTATGTTAGAATTTTGTGCCATAAATCTTAGGTTTGAAAAACATAGCAAATTAAAGGGTCAAATGATTGACTTCAGACGAAAATTGGTGAAGGAGCTTATAGGGTATCGAGACAATGCTAAAAAAAATTCACCGAAAAATATGCTAAGTATATGGACAGATACCGACCATGGCTGATGGACCAGTACTGATCCATCAGCGTTTATTGATTGGCTTTGAAAGTTGGTGTGTGGGCTCGAGGGATGATTTTGAGCCTACATGCAAATTTTCAAGCGATGTAGATGAAATATTGGATGGGTCGAAGATTGATTGCTCGAGTGTAATGATGAACCGGCAAAAGTTTTAATTGGAAAATCTAAATGCCTCGATAATGGACTAGTATGAAGTACATAGGACGAGGATTGCAACAACCCGGATTTTAAAAAGCAATTTAAATTTTTTATTTTAGCTATTTTAATGGATTTTGGATATTTAAAATGATTTATTTTAAATAAGAAAGACTAAAAATTTATTTAAATCGAAGTTAGAACAAATACATTTATTTTAATTATAAAACAAGCCTGAAATGGCGCGGTAGTTTGAAAATTCGATTTTAAATTTCAATTGAATGTACAAGATTCAAAATAAATTAGACTTCAGTAAAACAAGAAACATTTGAATCTGTGTAATAATATCTTTCTAATGAATGTGAAAAACTGAGATTTCATAATATAAATTGAAAGTTATGTCCAGTTTAAAATTCAGAATAGTCGCTATGGAATTTATATATTTTTATATAATATATAGCCCTTAAAAATAGCCGTTTGCAAACGACCTCTGTTTTCAACGAAACCACTTTTGTTGGATCTGAAATGTCAAATTATTGTTAGATTCCAATTTTCATAATTTTTGGAGTTAGTGTGCGAGCGTGGTGAATTTAAACGCGTTTGGTACTTTAAGTTTTAATTTAATCGACTAGAAAATGGCCATTTTTCAAATGGCCTCCAAATTCGATGAAATTTGTTTTTTTAGGACTGTATCGTCAAAGCATAGCTAGATTTATTTTTCTGTAATTTTTGGAGTCAGGATGTGGACCAGGTAAATTAAAATGTACATTTAAAATCCTATATAGTAACTTATATTTTAATTTAAATAAAAACTGATAGAAACAGTCGAATTGGCTTACGAATCATATCCTGTTGGGTTCAGAATGAGGGTAATTAGCTCGGGGCAATAGTCGGCGGGTTCGATTTGGAGGTCGAGCGGAAAGTGTTATACATATATTTTTAAATCCTAACCCTAGATCACTTTTTCCAAAAGAAAGAAAACCGTCAGCCGCCCCCTTCAAATCCCGTCGCCCCCTCTTCTGCAGCCGCCACCGCCGCCTGAGCTCCGACGCCCCGCCCTCTCCGATGATCCCCGACCACCCCCTTCTCCCCTCCGGCAAAAATCGAAACCCCCCGAACCCCACTGCCCAAATCGAGCCGCCGCCGCCACCACCGTAGGTCCCACCTCCGACGCCACAGCTCCCTGCGACACCCACCGCCCTTCCTTCGACCACCAGCGCCACCGTGAGTCCCTTTTTTGGCCAAAATCCCATTCTCCACTAATTTTCAGTTTTGCAATTAAGACCCTGACCTGTTTTAGCCAATATCTTCCAATCCGAGCCCCTATGGCCAAAACTCCACAGTATCAAAATAGAAGAGCACAAATTCCTTTTCGATTTGAGTTTATGGAAGTCAGATTTTGGATTGTGGAGTTGTTCAGAAAACGTGACCAAAATCTGCTGTCCAAATACTGTCTTTTCGCGATTTCTGGCGAATGGACCAATTTTGGAAGAAAGGCCACTAGGCGAAAGTTGTCTGGAAAGGCGCTTTTAAGCTAGAAAAAAAGACGGCATGAAGATTGGAGCTAGTTTGCAAATTCTGGAACCAGAACAGCAATTCAGAGCATTAGAAAATAACGGCGGAGTGGAACCCAAAGTGAAAACTCATTCTCACACTAATTATTTTACAGTTAAATAGATACTAGGATGCAGACGGGGATTAGAAGCCCCCGACACTATTTATTGTACAGAACATGGTTCTGCGTTTGGATTGTATTGCGGAAATTTGGTTGTATTGAAAATTGATTGCGTTATGGTGTATTGATTGGATTGATTATTGCGTATGGCGTGAGCCAGTATCAAGAGAGGGGTAATGCTAGACATTACTCCGGTTCTAATACCGCGCCATTATAATGCCGAAATTTTCTAAAATAAATATTTATTCATTAAAAAATTCATTTTTAATGTGTATATGAATAGTATAAAATATTCATGTGTTGAATAAAATGTTTGAACAATAAAAATATAATTTTTTATTGAATATATAAATTATATAAAATAGTGAAGTGTTAAAATTAATATTTTATTGTTAAAAATATAATTTTTAATGTATATATGAACGACATGAAATTCTACTGAAATGAAAATAAATATTCATTTACAAATCGGACGATTTGTTTATATACACCCATTTAACTGACAATGATTGGGACGATAAATTTTACATATCACCCAACTGCACAAATAATATACAATATTTGTTGGTTGAAACCCAACACGGGTGTTGGGATGATATTTGATGTACACTAATTCCAATTGTTTAGTTATATGTCAATCGATTGGTTGACAGACTATTGTAAGCATTAATTATTTATGTTTAATGCTTTTGCAGTTGAGTAATGCACTCTGGATGATGGATTATTATTTGTCATTGTTGTTGTGTACATGTGTTGTATGAAATCCATATAAATAAATTATTTGGTAATTGATTGGGTCTGATTCCAATTCAGAAAGAATGAATATTTTAAAATAATGAATATTTTAAAATAATATTAAGTAAAGGATATAAATGTGAATTTAATGTCCGATTTTTGATGGACACAAAAAATATTGAACTATGTGAAGCCGTATTGATTAGATTTGCGTCATTTTAACGCGAACGATTATTATATTGATTTTATTAATTTTTATAATGAGTATTGAAAAGAAAATTATTTCAAAATCTAATATTTTGAAAATATTATCATTTAAATGTTATAATGATAAGGAATATTCAATTTTGATTTAAAATTGAAGTGAAAGTGGGAATCGTTTTTAAAACGAATTTATAAAGTACGTTTTGAACGATATATATATATATTATATATATATAATAATGGCTTGAACAGAACGCGCCGCACCGCGACCATTCACGAATTTCGACCATTGACTTCGAATTGACATTACGGGAGATCCGACCCTCAGATTCTCCTTAAACCGGAACCATTGGGTTCGTATCAAAAAGAGATTTCCAAGAATATAATAGATTTCAAATCTAACAGTTGGATTTGGAATTATGTCGAAATCAAATTTCGAAAAGGTCGTTATAGATGCAGTTCGGTGGCCATCATTGGAAACCGACTGTACGGGCCTTGATAAAATTAAAGGTTGGATTTGGAATTATGTCCAAATCAAATTTGGAAAAGGTCGCTATAGATGCAGTTCGAT
Organism: Allium sativum; assembly: GCA_030737875.1. Classification (NCBI taxonomy): domain Eukaryota; kingdom Viridiplantae; phylum Streptophyta; class Magnoliopsida; order Asparagales; family Amaryllidaceae; genus Allium; species Allium sativum. The sequence goes on along the minus strand of JASFAX010007123.1, from coordinate 174 downwards.
GAATCACATTTGGAAAAAGTCACTATAGATGCAGTTCGGTGGCTGTTATTGGAAACCGACTGTACAGGCCTTGATAAAATTAATGGTTGGGTTTGGAATTATGTCCAAATCAAATTTGGAAAAGGTCGCTATAAATGCAGTTCGGTGGACGTTATTGTAAATCGACCGTATAGG
>JASFAX010007122.1:0-27691 GCA_030737875.1 Allium sativum | reverse complement strand
AATGAGACAATGAACGCCTAAGACACGAGGTTAGACTTGGTTTGCGGTATAAGCCTGCCCGGATCTGTCCGGCACATCCAGCAACCGCAAACGATAGACTAATGTGAGAGGTCAAAGGCATAAACTAGATGCGTAATAAGGCAAAGACATGAGGTTAGATTCAGATTGTGGTATAAGCCTGCCCGGACCCGCCCGGCAAATCCAGCAACCGCAAAACGGAATCTAATGTGGGAGGTCTTGCAAGATTACGGTTATAATGAATTAAATAACACTTAACCATGATAAGACATGTAGTGGGACATGGGGTTAAGTGGGTGACATGGGTGACATGTGAAATATGATTAGAAACACTTAACTAAGTTAAAACATGTAAGAAGACATGAATAAGAAAGGGGTTAAGTGGGAAATCCTAGTAGGGACCAAGCATCGACAGGAAGCTTGTGTCAAGTGTTGGGACCCCTTTCAACCAGTAATCTATTTAGTATCTATGTGAGCTCGAACTAGGTCGAGGACGGGACATGCTTACTGGGATTGATTGTAAGAGGTCAAACGGGTTAGCGGTGGCAACGCAAGTCCAACGGAGTCATGTGCGCGCATGGGTCCGGGCTGGTAGGTAAGACATTGTTGCATCGTGTAGGTATAAGCCGTGCATCCTCAATAGTATCGGGTTGCTACTTTAGGGAGTGATACACCCTACCGTGGGACCAGCACGGGTACCGACGAGTTAGGGAGCCGATCGAATGGGGAGGGTAGTGGGTACAACTAGTGGAGATAAGAGCAGGCGGTACCTATGACAACAGCTAGGAGTACAACTACCATACCATGAATAAATGTTGTAATTAGAATGAGGGAGGGTAAGGGGTAAAACTAGTGGAGATAGAAGCAGGCGGCACCTACGATAGCAGCTAGAAGTACATGAAACTACCATTATTATGATTAGTAAGAGGGATAAACTTCCAGTATGGGACTAGTAATGGTGCGGTATAATTAGCATTGGTGCGGTGTAGGAATTATCTTATAGTGACTAGAAGCGCAATCAACGTTTATCTTGTCCATCTTGCTTACCGTGTCGTACCTGTTTATGTTACAGTCATTTCTTATATCCAGTTTATGTTCTTATCCTATTACTTTAATGATTATATTGTTAAAGTCACTGGACTCGCCAGACTTTATGTCTGACCTCATTTGTCTCGCCTCTTTTCTTTCCTTTTTCCCCCTTCAGGTTCTCAGGGTGGGACTAGTGGAGCTTGACTTGGATCTCTTTCTCTCTCTTTTTGAAGCGCTTGGAGTTGCTTAAAGTTATGTTCAGCTTTATCTTCTTTCTTTATTATGGCTATTTTTAACGGGATTATGCTTTTGGTTTTCATGTAATAGTTTGACCAAGATGGATATTTGTGTACTTGGTTTTACAAGTTGGTTTTATGTTGTAACCAAACTATGTTCCGTTTTTGCTGCAATGAAGTTATTTTAAATTTTGAAGTACCATTTTTATATATCTATCTTGTGATGTTCTGTTCTATACACTTATAATGCTCCATGAAAGTTAATGCATTCCCATTGTGAGTGACATTAATGGACGTGCGGTGTTACAATAATTGTAATAAAATATTGTGCATATATGTGTACATATATTATTTCTTCAGATAAGTAGATCTATAACGGATGACAATGTATAGGAAAATATAACAGTTAAGAGCTAGTTCCAGGCAGTTCAGACAACTTAAGAGCTTGAATTTGCATTCAGTCCAGGAAAGGAGTTTGGTTTTAATGCTAAATGGAGATTCTGAAACTTGACTTGGAAACAGACAGTGTCGCCAACTCTGATTCTGTTTTTGTCATCTGTTGTTAGGTGAGGGAAGTGTGCTAAATTGACAAAACAACTGTTTTTTTAGGTAGATGCTTATATTACACTAGTTTTTTTGCAACTTCTGCATTTAATTTTGCCTTGCATTGTGTTGGTGATTACTTTGAGCATTTTTTATGTTCATTGTACACTCTGCATGATGTTAGAGATTTCCTTGAGCAAAAAAAAAAGTAGAATCAAAATTTAAATTTCATTTCTGACTCATTATCTTAAATTAAAATTTACTAACCTACTGTTTTTTTTGCTTTCAGGTCAGCAATAGAAAAGGTTACTATTACTGGAAAATTTCTTTGGTAGCCATGAGATAAAAATAAGGTATGCCATTGTTTTTATGTTAGCTTTTTGTTGATGAGGATGGTTTCCTGTATGCTCTTTGCTGCTTTATTTCTATACTGTTTTGCGAGTTCGATTTTCTTATTTGAACTTATTTTTATTTTTAGTTGCTTTTTATGTTTCGAAATATATTTGTTTGGCTATTTGAATATGCTGTTTCAGATCACAAAAAAGGTTGAAGCTTAATTTTATTTCGTGGTAGTGATTTGGTCAAGTATTGGTTTATGGGAAAACTTAATGGTGAATCATTGCACTTATTACATTATGCTCGTATTGTTGTTATTATCTTAGATTATGTTCGTACATGAAATAACTGGCAAACTGAAGATATGATTCTCTCAAGTGTCTGTCACATTTACTTATATTTGAAGAAGCATGCTCAATCAGAGCACGCAAAATGTTGGCTATCTCCTAAGGGTAAGGTTCGTTTTCTCATGTTTACTTCGGTGAAAATTATGTGCAATGCTATTACCTTCATCATAAGCATTCCACTTACTGACAAAATGTTATTTCCACGGCAATACCGTAGGGTATATTGAACAAATTCCTGGATAGGCATGTGCATGTTCATGATCGACAACAAACTTGAAGCATTAACTGCAGATTTTTTCTAGTGAACTAATGATATTTATTCTCTTGTTATAATATATGTATGATAGAGTAGAAATATGATTAGAAAATACTCTATTTGAAAAAAATGTGTTGTGTGAGAGAAGAAATTGTTATACATGAATGGTGTATGAAAATTGTAGAAATTTTTGTTGTAATTGTTTATACTATTAAAACTTTGTTAAAATAAAAATTTTATTTGTTTATTTCATTGTGTGATATACTCTATTACTAAAACGAATACATTTAATATGTAATATCTATAAGCTGTAATTTTTTTTTACAGATTTATGAATCAACTGCAACGGGCATATACTGTTGCAAAAGCCTTTTGCAAAAATATCTACCACAACAGGAAATAACCATTGCAAGAAGGGACCGACCTGTTACAACTTTGGCCATAGAGACGGGCGCTAGTCTGTTGCAATCAGCTTACTGCAACAGATCTTGCCTGTTGCGAAAAGTGTTTTTTGTTGTAGTGAGCTACGGAAGCCAAAGGCACAGAGCAACATTATACAAGCATGTATTATTATGCATAATATGATCACCACAGAAGAAAGAGGTACCTTTCCATCTTATTTAGGGTACGACCCAGACAACACAACAACCGTTGTTGCCGAGAGAAATCTAGACACTATTGAAGGTTTTTGAGACGTTTGCGTCTAATTAAATCTAAAGACACCCATGAAAAACTTCGAGATAATCTAGTGGAACATCTCTAGAACATTAAGGGAGAACACTGACTGGTAATATTTGGTTTTGTTTTGTAGTATTGCACTATTGTGTTTCGTATTGTACTATTGTATTCAAACCCGAATAGTACAAACTACAGCTACGCTACGAGCTCAAATTAATTAAATCAATTATTTCTCTTTAATAACTAAAACACCCAAGAGACAATACGACATGTAAACTACAACATTGTCCATTTTCTTTACTCAATACACCAGGCTACTATGTATATAGCAGCGTGTTGTCAACTTCCTCTTTGTCTATTTTCTTTGCCCAGTACAACGTGGCTACAGTGTATATAAGTGTGTGTTGTCAACATCACTGATTCAATCAGCGTGTTAACATATCCAACGCGACAGGCAGTCACTGTATCCACCAATAAACTCAAATTTTTGTATTGCTTGTGTAAAGGAGTAAGACCAATTGGGTCATCCCTTATTCAATACATAATGTTACATATTTAAATATGAGCTGCAATATATATATACCTGATCACAAACCTAAACTCAACAAAACTTCTTCTTCTTCACACCTCTAAAATCTTGACCTTAGGTACGTGGCCTTCATCTGTTTATTCTGACTGATGGTTGATGATCGGACCTTCTAATAGTCCATGTATCGATGAAGATTGGTTAATCGAGTATCAAGATAAACACTACGAGGACTTCCATCGTGAGTTCCCAAATCTTGACCAACTTCAGCTTTAGGGGACTTTAGAACCTCCTTACGAACCAGTGGTTGACTATGGTTCAGTTGATCAACCTCCAATCCAACAAGCAACGGATCTTTTCAGTTAATTAACTTTTATATGAACTAGAGGTAAATCGAGCTTCAGCTGTTCAACCTCCGTATGACCAAGAGGTTGACTCGTACCATGTTTGTTGCCATCGAGGATATGTAATGGAGGTTGTAGTCAGGGTAGATGGAGAAAACGTTAGCAATAGAATCCACCTATGTCCATTTTAGCTAAATGGCTGCGACTATTAGAACGGATATATGTTCTTTTATATGCATGGGGTATCACATATGAAAATGAGTTGGAACAAGAGTTAAGGCATCTAAAGAATGCTTTAGAAGCACTTCGGATTCAATGAAACATGTAGTTTTTTTGTGTTGTACGTTTACTAGGTTTAGCGGTCCTTATCAATGTACTAAGTCTGTGATTCCTTAATGTTATTTTTTTTTATTCAATGTTTTTTACTGTTTAAGCAATGAAGTCGTAACTAAAAACATTAATAAGAAAAACCAATAACCGCAGTCACTTTCTTTAAAAGTAGTTCAATCAATATTTCATTAGCAATTCAATTACTATTTCATTCAAATCATACTAAATACAAATAATAATAGTAATAAACTAGAAACTGTAGTTACTCATGGTTTTGTTACTAAAATTGTAGCATATAACTATTTCATAGTTCGAATGACTTGTGCCCCCCCCCCAAAGTGTGAATGGTGATCGAGCAAGTAACGGGAGTCATATGTTGAACATGACTGCTAAAAAACATCCTCCTCTTTCACCTTAACTATTATTATATGATAGTTCATGTAGGACCTACTACATGACAAACTCACTTCTTGTGTCTAGAATCGTGTGCACTATGCTATAGTCTGGTTGATTTTTGTACTCTTCATTGAGGATAATTCAAAAATCTTGATCAACTACTTCTTCTACATGAATAGTATCCACCTGAATGTACGCTTTTATCAGGGGGAGGTAATCTGTTGGAAGCCAACCCTCAGTTGAATTTTTTGAAAATTAATAGTACAAATTAGAATGAAAATTGATATGTAAGTATAACAGAAAATGACTGTTTGATAAGACAAACTACCATACACAAATCCTAGTTGATAAGACAACACAATGTCATCTGTAATTCCCTATATGCATCAATGGCCGGTTGATATATTAACACACTTCCATTCGCAAATCCTACGGAATAAGGCATCACACTATTATATGCAATTCCCTAGATGCTGCAAAGACTTATTGAAATAACAACACACTGTCATCCGTAAATCCTGGTTAATAAGACAAACCACTATCCTCTGCAATTCCCTAGATGTTGTAGTGACTGGTTGATATGACATCAACACACTGCCATCCACAAATTCTAGTTGATAAGACAACACACTACCATCTACAATTCCCTAAATGTTGCAATGACGAGTTGGTATCCATAAAAGAAAAATGCTCAAATTTTAATACAACTTTTTTGGAATCATTTGCTTGTATATAACATCAAACAACTTATTATTTATCCCACTCATCCTCCATTATCTTTATGTACTAAAATACACAATATATTTCATGTATAACTCATATAACCAGTATACCAATGAAATGGACTTGTACGGTGATGGACTAACAAATTATACAAATTTATTGTCGCAGTAGAAGACTCCACAAATGACGCCAGCGTAGTTCCTTGCTCAACAACAAAATCGACTACTTTCTTTTGCATAACAGAGCAATATGTTTAACCCAATTCCTAAGATCTCCAATGTATTTAGTATGCAACTAACGTTATAAACTCCCTAGACAACTCAAGTACCTTCATTTTGTGCTGCTTCAAGTAAGAAGGACAAAGGAAAAGGTAAACGTGCTTACAATAAAAGAAAGCCTACTCCCTAAGTAAATTGTTCAATCGACACAAGCAATGATAGTGGCAAGACATGGAGGATGCATGATTATAAAGTATTGACCAACGCCTAAGTTAAGGCATCAGAAGTTCCAGTAGGTCATTCAACAAGAAAGTACTTTTACTTAACAGTTAATGAATACTACAATCAAGACTCAAAATGTCATAAAAAAGATATTTTGAGGCCAAAAAAACACATTGGTATAATTTGAATGGCATGTGTACCAAATACAAATGCATTATTGTAAAAAGAGATGAAAGACTGGGAAGTGGACAGTCATTGGGAGACTTGAGAGATGATTACGATAAAATCTATTAGGATAATGGTGGGCAACTCTTAATGAAGAAGAGAATGAAGATATGAGGGATAACAATGAAACTAATGTATGGAATGTAACGTCGATATTCTCGATGGATCCATCCCTTGACAATTCAAATGATTCTTCAATCTCCACAGACGCAGAAGGTAATAACCATAGCCACTGACTCCTAGTTCAGGAATGTTTTATGGTGGAGTTACAAATCGACTAAAGGACATAAAATCAAGTAAACAACCATTGTTGAGAAATAAGGAATCAAGTGACTTGGCAACAACAAGTGATCGACTAACATCACTTTAAGTGATATTTCAATTACATCTTCCTCTAAAAGGGAAGTATGATTGAAGGTAAAGGAGAAAAAGTTAAGGATCTTATATGTCTAAGTTCAACAAGATGCAGATCGAACTAGGTCCCTTATAGAAAGAACTGAGTTGAATAAGGCACGTGAAAGACATTTATGTGAAAAGAAGAAAGATGATTATTTGTCAAAGTACGTTTCTTAATTAACTAAAGAGCATCTAGAATACGTTTTAACAAAAAAAACGTAATATTCTTATAGCACAACAACAAAGGTATGTTGTTGATGAAGGTAGTTTGGAGCTTTAAAGGAAGGGAACAACTCTAGGTTAATTTTATTTGCTTTGATGTCCGACTCCTGTTTTATTTCAAATTTTTTTGGTTTATTGTTCGATTGTAGGTTTATTTCAATTTGTAATCGAAGTACTGAATTTAGTTTGATCTAGTTTCATAATAAATTTTCAAACTGATTAACACAAAATAATATTATAAATATCCGATAATAAACAAAATAATATTATACATGTCCTATAATAACAAAATTTACTTTGAATATTTTAATATAAGAACCTTAATTTTAAACTAAATTCTAAATGTATGATACACAATTTAGATTGTGAACAAATTTGTATTTTAGTGTTTTAACATACTTTGAATTTTAGTAACAAAATAACCAAAATAAAATTCAGAAATGTTAAAAGGAAATTAAAATTAAAACGGAAGAAAAGGGGGAAAATAAATGGGGATAGGAAACCCATTTAGATCAAAACAGGTTTCATAACCCATTTGTATAAGTAGGTTTATGAAACTCGTTATGATCATAAGCATAGTTAATAACCCCATTTGCATACTCTTTTTTTTAAAAAAAATTGGGCTCTTCTCCATTTCAATCGTCTCCACACGCTCGAACTGCCACTGCTTGAGCGTTGGAGCGTAATTGAAATTGGAAAAACACGATTTTAGCATCTCAAGCTATTGCTAAAGATGTTTTTACCCCATTATGCAAATTAAAAATTCTGTCTAGCATTTTCTCGTACCACCTTCTAGGACTACACAAATATGGGTTAGTTAGGTTGGGTTGGACCAATTACTTCGTCTTGACCCGCATAGGTATGGGTTTAAGCTATTTCAACCAATATCTGACCCTATATGAGGTTGGATATGGGTTGGGTTATAGTATGGTTTGGGTCGGGTTTAGTAAGGTTGGATTGGGTTGCTTGAATATAGTAAAAAATGAGAATATAAGGGATTTTTTTTAAAATAATATTAAAATATTCAACATAATATACCAGATTTTAGCTGGCACAATGCATTTAAAATAACTAATTCATTATGTAACATTTTTATTAAAATTTCATTGTAAAACACATCATATAAAATTAATTTACTACATAGCAGAACAAGTGTTTCGTTTTAAAATACATTAAAATGCTCTTTAAAATATATTTTGCCAAATTCTATCTAGTTTGGATTTAGATGAAATATGTTATTTGTATATTACTATGGAATACATAAACATTATTCTAGGACTATACTATACTTTTAAGTGGGCTGATATTAAATTAGTTTTATAATATAGGGTTGGGTTTGCTTAAAATAAGGTTGGGTTGAACAAAATATCAAACCTGATCCATATATAATATGTGTTACAAATTGAAACTCATATCCGATCTGAGCTAGGATGTATTGGGTTGAGTTTATGTGGATTGGGTAGGGTTGGATCAGATTGAATATGGGTTGTGTGCAGCCCTACCGTCTTCCACCTCAAAATCCGATCAGCATTTAACCACCCCTCCATTTCTACTACATTCCAACACCGCCTTTACTCGACATATTATATTTTTCTCGAATCTTAATTGAAGTGGATTGAGTATTCTATCCTCTATACAAAATCGAATAGTATTGCAACTAGTATCCCTTAAATTTGCTTGACATTAAATCATTTTTCTAGCTTATTCTTTACTGAATCCAAATTTTCTGATTTGTTTTTAGTAGATAACTATTATTTTCAATTGCAGTTAAGTTCTTTCCTATCTCATATTTTGCTATTTTTTTATTTTAATTGGTCGTTGTTGAGGATGATCAATAAATTAATGTAAGCAATCCAAAATGCAAGTTCTTCAATGTACCTTGTAGCCTAACTAAATCTTATTGTTTTTTTCAAAATTATGAACGGTAATTTTGATTGAGAACTAATGAGTATGGTAGTTTTGTGTTCAAAGTTAATATCACAATTGAAGCACATACATTGTAGCTTTGTTAATGGTGATCTATTTGATTACTGGATCAAAGTATATTCTAAAAAAATTAGATGTATTTTTCAGCTCTATTTTCGGAACCTGAAAATCAATATTTGTTATGTAATGATAATCGTATTTCTTTCAAATCTTGCTTATAAAATTCCTGTTGAAAAATTCATAAGATTAAATTCAAAATATTTTGTATAATCTATATAGATGCAACAAACGTGAAGTAAACAATATTGAAAGATGGTGAGTATTGAAACTGTGCAGATAGGAACTAAAAGGTTACTTAAGTTGCTTCCCCCTCTTACCACCAAATAAAAGAGAAGCTGCAATAATAACAACCAACGTATTTCATTGTTAATAGAAAAAGGTGGTATTTTTTAAAAACCTAACATCTAGTCGTGTCTTTAACAAATAGAATGTGCACAAATTATACCAAAACATCTGCCCAGAACTATTCTAGCAAGAAAGCAGGTGAAAGGAATAAAAAAGGCTCAAATAATATGATTACAGAATGTAGTTGTAGTTTTTGTGGGATTGTTAAAAGGACTCCAATATTGGTTAATAGGGGGTTAATTTTAATTGGACCCATTCTTATTTATAATTTGTTAAGGGGGTGTAATCTTCAACACATACATTCTTAATGTCGTTTATAAATACTCGGCCGGAATTTACGATAATTTAAATTCAACAATCCAATTCAATACAATATTAGGTTTACGTACCTGATCCAATGACTTTTGATCACCCACGCAAATTTCCTGTGTCTCCATTACTTTATTAACATTTTTTTTAATATCCACTATTAAAATGTACTCATTAATTAGGTTTTAGGTTTTGGGTTTTAAGGTTACATCAATAAGGATTATGAGTTTAATATTGGAAATTTTATTAATATGTTTAAGAGGTGGCTAATTTATTTTAACCACCCCTCAATAATTTTGCAATAAATTGAAAAGATAATACCCTTAACCAAAAGTGGAGTCACTTCAACAATTCCCCTTTTTTATAGAAAATATTATATACTCCTCTCCAATACCACACTAAATCATTTTAATACCTTTGAGACTTGTAAAGCCCTTCAACCTGCAGAGGGGAGAATTAGCAATGGATTTAATTCATGATATATACTCGAAGAGTTAAAGAATATGCTATAGAAATTTTTTGTTCAAATCATGTTGACATGCTTTTTAGTCAAAGCTGCCACAGGTCAAGTTTCTGGTTAGCAACGTGCACAAGCATTGAGAACATCGTCAGCAAACACAAAGCGATTTGGTTAAAGTTGCAACACAAACATAAAAGTGCCTGAAACCCCCTTTAGATGACCTCTTTTGGTCCCGAAAACATCAATTACGGTGCTATGCATGGTAATTTTTGTAGCCCTCCGAATTAGATTTTGGTACAACATTCGTTTGTCCTAAATGACCTTACAGTTTGAAAGTTACGTCAGTTTCCGTAAAAGCATGCATAAATATTCATTTAAGAAAACTACTCAGGACCTGAGTATAAACTGGCATACATTGACAATCACTTGGATGAAGTGACATGTTTTTGGAATACTCAGCATTTGCATGCATGCAGACCCTGGTCGGATCCTAAACTCGGGTCAGATCAATACTCGTGTCGAATATTGGCAACTTGACCTCACCAGCTTAACATCAACATCGGGTTGAATGGTCCAAGTCGGGTTCGACCTGACCTCACATCATTAGCCACACACGAAGACTTAGCACTTTTGCATCTCCATTGGGTCAAACTACCGACCCGATCCGCCTGCAACTGATTCTGCATGCAACGTGATCCTATTTTAAAGGCACGATCAACTCATGTTTTACCGGGTCCAACTACACATGGATTCACACGATCGCAGGAGACCATATCCACTAACCCACTACATTTTGGTAGTGCATCGGATACGTGCCACTTGTCTATTCGACCCGGTACCTGTTGAAGCCTACTCACGTCTATAAATACATGGAAACACAGCATTTCAAGTGGACTTTTCTGGCATTAATCAAACAGGCTTCCATTATTCTCAGACGAAAGGTCGTTGCACCTCCACCAAAGCCATTTTCCACCATTAGCACGAGGATTTCATGTATAAATTCTTCATTTCTCTTGTTATCACTGTAAACACGAGGATTTCGTGTACAATCTTGAGTGAATTATACTTGTATAGCGAGTTCTTACAGATTGTAAGACTTACGCTTGTAACTTCTAAGGATCAAGAAGCTATAAAGTGGATGTAGGCAAGGATTTTGTCGAACCACTATAGAAATATCGTGTGTCCCTTTGTTATTTACTGTATTGATTCTCTGTGATATGTGTTTGTGAGGACTTCACACCGCATTGGTTTTTAGTGCCATTTTTCGATAAATCATCATTAAGACAACCAATAAAAAAATGAAATTGAAGTTGCTGCAAATAGATCACCCTGTTTTTGTACATGTTAATTCAATCAAATTAGCATGTTCTTCTTCCATATTCCAAGAAAATTATACTTGACATGTATGCAATAAGATTGGATTTTCATTTGAAGAAAAATTCATGAACTAAAATGATAGAAAATAGCTCTTTGTTTTGGCTTAACTTTTACATTTTAATCAAAATATATTTTTCGCTAAACATAGTACAAACCTAATCTCCTTGTAGCCCAAATTTTGACAAGATATGCTTCTAACAGCAAACGAAATAAATCCAATTGGTTCTTTGTAACATATACCCAATTGAATTCAGAGACTGGTCCATTTAATTCATATTATTTAGAATACTAGAACTGAGTTGATGTTCTATAGATTTGTTGGTCCTTCTTCCATATGTAACATGATTTAGCAAAAAAGGCATTAGTGTTCTACAATGGCTTAAACATCATGGGATGATTAAGAGGTAAAAATGAGAGAGATATAACACTAAGATACTTCATATTTTGCCAATGTTCTACATTCTTAGCTGTGGATATCTTTCTACATTTAGATTATTTTTGATAAAACTACTAGTACAAGGTATCAGGGTTATGTGATGCCATCACAAAAGCCTAAACGGGAAAATGAATCAAAAAATAGTAAATTCAGCGTTGTACCCTAGAAGTTTGATTTATAGAAGTTAATATGCTCTTCTATTTATTTATTTTCTAGAAGGCTTGCAAAAGATATTCTAATATCAATGATCCTAAACATTATAGTTCACATTACAAATGAGTCTTCATTTCTCACAGGAAATATCACTTGCTTGGCTTGGCTCTGTTGGGTAGTTATAATTAAACATATTAATATTACTTTTTTAAACTTCAAACAGTTTCAAGAGATAAGTTAGTAATTCTTCCACATATTAAATAACTATCATCATCGTATTTGGCTATCCGTAGTTTGTTATTCTTTAGAATTAAAAAATAATATTCAGAAAATAGGATTACTAACCTGTAATGTTCCATGGGCATTTCTATATTACAGGATTTTGATCAGCATATATTTATTAAAATGCAAATGATAAAACGGATAGTCAAAAACATTGTCCAAATCTGTTAACTAATAGTAAAGGTTGGACATTCGACTAACTGATAAAAGTAAAAAGTTGTCTGGTAAATATTAGTAAAATACACAACTTGTTCTAATTCAAGATTACATTACTTTAAAGATATGGGATATAAACATGGATAGTGGGTTAATTGCATCGTTCAGTGAACCATAATATTAAATGTAAACTATATATGATTATGTAAATGATTTTTCCATTTCAAAATTGCACTGTTGTCACTTTGAAATGGTCTGAGTTAAGGATCCCCCTCTTAGTATAAATCCACACTTATATACTACTTTTTATCCTTAGTTAATTATGTTTTTTATGTTAGTTTGTTGGACTTTACCATGTATTTGTGCTTAGAAAATTGGTTTTCCCTATGCAACTATTGATGTCTAAAATGAGTTGCTCATACATTTTTAATGTCAAATTCGACCATAACTACAAAAAAAACATTAAAAAAAATGCTGAAAGATTCAGCATTTAGTTAAAAAACTCAGTCTTTAAGTAAGTTCTAAAGACAGAATAAAAACTGAAAATATCAGTCTTTAGTTCTTAAGTTTCAAAAATAATTTAAAACTGACGTGTCAGTCTCAAAGTTTAAAGACTGAATATTCAGTTTTAAATACATTCAGAAACTGAACGACTAAGACTGGAATATGGTGTGTAATCGGTTCAAATTTTGCCTTTTTATATTAAGTAATATTGAATCATTAAGAAATGCCTTTAATTGCACTTGTACTATTGTAATTCAAACTTATACAGATGCTTTTTCTTACATAAACATAAAAGCAAACATATACAATATAAGAACACAAAGCAACAAGGAATCTATAGTCCTTTTACTGGTTATAAAGAAACTATCCATTCAATTCATATAATGCAAATTGCTACACTATGTTGTGTCAATTATGTTGAACATCCTACTCATTGAAAAAAAAACCAAACAGACAAACAAACAAACTCACTCCACCTTTCTTCTTCGACCTAATCATTTCCTAGAAACACAGTAAGCTTAAACAACAGTCTAAATTATTATTCGAAACACGATAACAACAAAATGAAATATCAAATTAACATCTAATCCAATATACCGACATCAATTCCTACTGAAACCCGCACTCTATCTATGCCCTTCCGCAATTTTGTGAATCCTTCTACTAGGTTCCTTGAATCTTTTGCCAAACATACTCATGAAAATGCGCAAATTCTTGTGTAAATTATGCATCCAACTTGCTTCAATTCTTGTTTCTAATAATGGAAAATGGTAACCAATACAAATTTGGAGATCTGGACAGTTTGGAAGTTCCACCTCCTACCAAATCCAACCTCTGCTATTCTTGGTCTTCGAATCACCACTTTAAGATTGGTGACTTTTTTAGTAAGTTCCAGGTCTACACTCTATTCTTATACATATAGTAAATGATTAATTGCTTGATTTATACTGTAGTGTTCGCGTAGGTGTCGAGCAGTAATTGAATTAGAAGTTGTAAATATTTGTGAACAACGGAGAGAGGAGTTATGTAGTTATGGAAAGGGTCTGATCAGGGACGTTGGGGAGGCAGTACGTGAAATGGAGTTCGAACATGAAGGAGGAGGGAGAGAAACTGTTATATGATTATGCTTAGGAAGAAATTTAACGTGAGGAAGTGGATGTGTTATGGAAAGTGGATCCCAATTAATTTTAGATGACGCAGATCGCCACATATGTCCTTTGGATCCACGATGAAATGAAATCTTGACCGTTAGATGACTGCTGAAATCAATACATATTAAAGACAAAAGCAAAGACCATTTCAAAGCAGTATTAATAAATTTAAACTGAATAAGGACAGAACTACAGTTTCTAATTTTCGAAACTAAAGACAGATTATTTTGGTCATTGATCTGTTTTTAATTAAAGACAGAATAACATCAATTTTTGTATGACAGTCTCTAGTAGCAATGCTTTTTGTAGTGAAAACTATCAACCCATAATCAATAGCAGATCATATTTACCAAATATTCCACATGCTACATTCACAGTGACTACAAATGTGTGACGCATGGGTATCAATCTAGTCAATAACTGAATTGATAATCAATATTTGCTATGTAATCATCATTGCAAAAAGGTTCAATTTTAAATATTTTAACTAGTGCAAACTTTGCGTGTCAGGAATGCAAAAGATGCATAACAAATGGAAAATTGCGGCCACTATAAATATTAGTTGGTAGACACGTAACAATAGGGGAACCTTTTGTTATAAGGACATTTATGCCTACTCATATGCATGCGCTTTATGTTGAAAGAAATGAGGTTTTTTTATAACCACCGTTACATAACAGTGGTATCGGAGCTGAAAGTTACGGCTTAGGCCATGCAAGCAAGACAGTACTCTCAAAAGATACTCATAGGATGCAAGTCAAGGAGGAGGAGACTGTTAGGATTGTCTCATATGTTGTTCAGGTAGGAATGACGGTTTGAAGAAATAGTCTCACATCATGAAATAAATTGAACTAGTGTAGTACAAATATGAGTTGGTATGCACATAATAATAGGGATTTATTTTGTTACAGGAATGTGTGTGTCAGTTCATATGCGTTGTAATGTTCCGGATCTTTGACCAACTTTTTAACCAATAAACTTTAGATTATACTGATAACTAAATTCAGTTAAATAATCTTAATTTAAAGATTTTAGATAGTTTTGAATAATCATTACTTCAAAATTCCTATGTGTATATTTTAACTTGTGATGTGTACATACCCGTAAATGGTGTTTTAACATTTTTATTTTAAAAATGGGAATTTG
Organism: Allium sativum; assembly: GCA_030737875.1. NCBI lineage: Eukaryota > Viridiplantae > Streptophyta > Magnoliopsida > Asparagales > Amaryllidaceae > Allium > Allium sativum. The sequence continues at coordinate 12,341 of JASFAX010007122.1, read as the reverse complement.
CGTAAGTAAAATTGGAATTTTAATATTTAAGAGAATTTAAGTTAATCTTTTTATTTAAATCTTAATGTATATAATGTATAAGTATACATTTGTAAAGCAAGGTAATAAGTTTGGTTACACTCATGTAAATATTTTCTCTTCACATATGAACATATAAGATGATATGATCATTTAGGGACATGAACATGTCATGTAATGAATGCAAATCAAATTAAAATATATAAGAATATATTTAAGTTTACATCGATCTTCCATTTTTAATTCACATAGTACACTAGCATTTATATGTTTACATCAAATCAAATTAACATTTTGATTGCTTAAAGGTGAAGAACAATTGCTAGCGCCTAGGCATGTATATAGCCCAGAATTAGAATCAAAACCATTAATGAAGATATTGTTGTACTTTGAGTTGCCACTTTTGAATCCTTGTAGTACACTAGTGATCAACTTAGATCTTTAAAATTTAAATGGATTGATTTCTCAAGAATAAAGTAAGGCCATAAAGCATAAGACTGTATTGCCTACATGCTCTTACACAATGGATTGGAATTCGTGACAAGAGAAAATAAGAACAGTGGATATTTTGGGAATACTTAAAAGCTAAGTATGCACTAAAAACACATATAGGAACATGGATATGCACATGTAGTTGTACCCTAAAATCTAATATCAGTCGTGCTTTGTTTTATTTTTTTGATGAGAAGCCTTATCAAGAAAATCCTTATCATTCTCAAACCAAGTGACACAACTATGGGTGCGTTCGCAGCAAAGTTTTGGCACGCTCAACTTTTTGTTCGCGTCCGACGCGTCGGACGCGAGCACTTTTTTCCACTTCCAAATGGAATGACCGCTGGATGTTGGAAATTAAGCCGTTGGCGTCCGACTTTAAGAAATTTCTTATCATTCTCAAACCAAGTGCCACAGCTATATATCTTTGTTCTATCCCTTTCAATCAGCTTACATTGCAGCTATAAGCATGGCTGTTTTCCCCATCAACTGTATTGCTTCGTGTTGTCTTTCCATCAATCCTAACTGTAGCTAAGGTGTCCCCTACATCTAAGAAAGACAGCCTATAAATCACCCTGCAAAACATATAAAAACCATACACTATTTCAATCTATAAATACCCAGCTATGTCAATATAAACCCATACCTCAAAAGCAAGTTTCAATACCTTAAGTTGAAAGAGAACTTAATGTCCGAAACACTTAAACAGAGATGGAAAGGAACCTGTAAATGGAAGAGTAATTTTTGTGAGTAAACCCTCACTGTTATTTTATGCCATGCTATGATCATTCATACTCACTTATATATATGTTGCACCCGTTATGTGTTATAAAATTTTACTGATAAACCAATATATGGCTGATCAAACCCCTGAGACATTTCATGATTTAAACTATGCTCACACTGTTAATACATTCACTCTGTTTATCATCAAAACCCCATATCTTAGTTTCTAATAGATGTTAGGCTTTGGTAGCTTCATGTAAAATGATTGTTTTGTTGTATAGTGTATACTAAAAATAACTTACATATTCAATAAGCCATGTATATATAGGATTATGATATTTACAGTAAAAGGAAGTTTAAAAACATGAATTTTCAACCATTCTAATTTCGAGTTTCAGGTATCTAAACGTTTTCGTACATCCAAAATATGAATTTAGGAAGTAAAATCACAATTTTAAACGTTTGGATTAAAAAGATTTATTGGATTAATCGGAAATGGGGAATTGGGTTAGTTCCGGCGATCTGGGCAGTCGTAGGGGACAGGGTTTCTTCAAGAGTTGTGCAGAGGGTCGGGGAATCAAGGAAAAATGTTAAATGATTTTTCCAATGAGTGGTTGAGTGGATTGAAGTGGAACTTGGGTTTTTGCTTACTTTTCTGAACGCCGGAATTTGAAGATGAACTGCACCACTGTGCAGACGAACTAATCGTGCGCACCAAGGGGACATCAAAGGCAGGGCCGTGTTCGAGTTCAGATCAGAATTTGGTGATGTCTAGTGCTTTGTAATGGCGCGGCATGGTGTTTGCTTGGATCGAAGGGGAGGATAAAGCTTGCATTGACACTGTTCAAATTCAATACTTACTGTTACGAGATGTTTGGCGATGGCATTGGATTCATGTGGTGTGATGCCATTTGCAGTGATACTCAGGTCCGTGGTTGGATCGAAGAAGCATTTGTGCACGTGCACACGTGCACTTATGTGCATCTGGAATTATCTGAAGCAAGAAAACAAATGGGGGAAGAAGAAGATGAATAGCCAAGATAGAAGATGGGTGGATAGTTGTATGGTGTAATTTCGATCAAAGTAGATGCATTAGTTTGCTATATTCATATGCAAGTTTTGGGGATTGCGCTGGAAATTGAGGAACAGGAGAGAACACGGTAAAAGGAAAAAGAAGTAGGAGAGGAGATGGGAAACAGTAATAAGAAAATAAGAAGTAGAGAAAATCATTGGAACAATTCGACGCAGGAACATGAAATTTTAGAAGTCTTTAAGTTTGAATAAGTTTGAATTTTAGAATTAGTTAAATAAGGACCAAGTTGGTATGTAGTTAATTTAGGAGTTTCAGCGGACTGTGAAGACTATATAAAGTCACGTGTTTCAATGAATGAAGTTGAGTTTTCAGTATACAAAACATTAAAATAAAAGAATGTGTAATCCAAAACTGATAATAGGGAACACATGGGATGAAATCATGCAGGGATATGGATTTGCCACTGTGAAAGAAACGATGTTTAACGTGATTGTGTACACACGCGCTCTCCCTATATCCAACATGCTTCTGTTTTACTCAGTACTGTAGCCTATTGTGTATATTAAATATTAATTAAAGAGGATATGAGGAGTAAGGACAACCTAAGATTCCAACATTAGGAACATGGATATGGGACTATAATGATGGAAGAACACGAAAGGAAATTTCATGGAAAGGTCAGTGCAACAACATGGCCGACGCTGGAACTTGGGAAAAACAGAAAGGGGAGAGGAGATTAAAGATGAGGGCAGAAATGAAACAAACCAAAAAAAAAGGAAGATAGATGCGCACGTACGAATGGGGTACAACAAACAATAAACTTTAGCCAAGGTTGCCAAAGTGGAAATCAATTTTTAGGTGCGCTAAGGTGTGGTAGAACATATCCCTACCATGTAAATTGGTCCTCTTGTCCACGTTGCGAAAGCCCTAGTTCATATGTGTATTGTGAATTTCACATGATTCATAGATTCAACAACACTCCTATTCAGCATATCACATATGAGTGTCTTCCAATGTAATAAAAATAGGGATTTAAGGAAAAGAAAAGAAGGGAAGATGGGCCATAGAACGTGGGCCGGTGAGTTAGGCTTTGGGTCGAGAGAGAATTCGTAGGCTTGGTAAATGGGCTTGGGCACGGTGTTTTGGTTAGATGTAATTCAAAAAAAAAGTAAATAAAGAAAGGATAAAAAGGTTAGATATAAAGAAAATTAGGAAAGAAGGAAAAATGAAAACTAAGATTTTAGGAAATAAAATGAACGGCTTTGCTTTTATAAAATATAAACTAAATATAGTAAAGTCTAAAAGAACACAGAATGCTGACACAAAATTATACGCACAAAATCTGGACCATTGGATCTACCCATGAATTACATCTCACACATAAAGACAAACAAATCTTGTGGTCCAGATTTTGTATACATAAATTTGTGTGTAATTTTGTGTCTCAATAGCTGCTCCCATTAAATATTTGTATAAAAATATTTAAAGGAAGTAGGAGTAATATTTATGGAATGAGAAATGTTGTATGGATCATAACGTCCGGAAGAAGCAGATACAGGTGACCAAACATGGACAAAGTTGTACTTGGTCGGGTTAGACAATTCAGAAATAAATAAATAGGGTTAATTTATCTTTTTCTAATTAATTAAAATTAGAATAAAATATGGATACTCCTATTCTGATAATTATTCGTATTAGTTGAACTATAATGGACGTTATGTAATTGTAACGACCCGCATTCTACGCATCATAGGATCGTAAAATATTTATTTCTTTCACATATGAAGTTGTATGGTTATGTAACTTTGGGAGACGACTATTGGGGTAATTTCCCATGTTCATGATTTTTGTCGATTTTTAAATGACAATTTTACCCCTAGTTGGCACTGTTTTGGCCATAACTTTTGACTGGAAAGGAATTTTGATCTGAAACCACTTCCATTGGTACAATTCCGTAGAGTGGTCACATTAGCCAAACGGACTCACCGTTTGGGAGATATGGCTGAAACAAGTTTCAGATAGTGAAAAACAGCTTAATTGGGCTTAACCAGGTGATTAACAGCTAGGCCCAATGGGGGATTTCGGGATTAGGGTGAGGAGGAGGCTAAAATCAATTAGAGAACAATCTTATCCTCATTTCCCAGCCGCCACTTTCATTCTTGAACCCTAACAATGGCCGCCAACATCTAGAAACATCCCCAAATCACTTTCTAATCGAGTTTTGGCTTAATCTACATCAAATTAAGGAGAGAAAACACGAAAGCAAGGTTGGAGCTGCTGTTAGACATCAGTATTCACCCAAATCAGCGAGGTTTCAGCTCTAAGAATTTTATTTGTGGCCAAGGTGAGTGATTAGCATTGTTTTGACACTAATTACAGTTAATTAAGGGTAATTAGTGAAGATTAGCGAATTTATACACTAATAAATTCTAGAAAAATATCTATAAATTCGAAAATAATATTTTATGCCTCTGGTAGAAATTTGGTTTAATTTGGTTAAGTTTTGTTAACCCTATGATTAGTTTTGCTTAAACATGCCTAAGGGAAAAATATGGGGTTTTGGGTGTACTTGATCCATTTTGACATGTAAATTCATTGTTTTGGTGTTTGTGGTTAGTTTGCTATGTTGCTATGACTGTTTGACATGTTTTGTGATTGATTAGAATAGTTAGATTGGTCGAAAACGTCGTCGAATGGCGTAAAACACTTGCTGGAAAAGTTGTAGGAAAAGTGCAGGTTCTGGACCGGATCGGATCGGATATGGGGGCTCGGATCGGATGAGTTGAACTGGGCAAGGGATCTGATCGGATCGGACCTTAACACTTGAGACAACTGGCAAAAAGGAAGGCCACGCTAATTGAACTGGGATCAGATCGGATAAAGGAGGAGAGATCGGATCGGAGCATGTGAAAAACGAGGGAGCTGATCGGAGCGGAAGCACGAACTGGATGGGAGGTGGCAACCCGACCCGACCCGAAGTGGGACACCCGACCCGAACCGATGCGACGCTGTGGCCCCGAACCGAATCGCTACAGGAGAAGACTACAAACAGAACCAACTCAAGGTAGAGGACCCGATCCGAACATATGGCTAGAAGGGGGAAACCCGACCCGACCCAGTGTTGACCAATAACCCGAGATGCAAAGGTAGTCCAATATAGGAAGTTAGAGCTCAGGATCCAGTTGGGAACCGATGAGTTCACTTCATGATTGGGCTTTGCTGCGGGACATCCGCCAAGAGGCAGTCGATGTCTATGACTTTGGATCACTATGTATGGGAGGTACGTGAACGGATTCAGGGCTGCAGTGGCCTAAGTATGACTAAAAGGGCTATAGACCAATGAAGTGGAGTCATTTGTAAAGATTTGGTTATGACTCCATGTGGTAAGCTTGGTAGTAGCAGTAGTTGTACAAGTTGAACTCCGTCACTACTTCGATGGGTCTAGTGATTGACAGTGGTGGACATCGTATGCTTTACGCACTGAGTGAGAGACGTGAGGATGGTTGCTATGGTTGATTTGTTTGCCATCCTTACGACATACACCCCCCCCCCCCGTATTCTTTACACTATCTATTATGGCACCTTAGAGTATTGTACGGTATGTGGTACTAACTCTTTGGTTGCAGGTCCAGGTTCAGGTATGGTTTAGTATACCTGTTATTGTTCTGTTTAGATGCTTATCGCTCATACCAGGCTTTATGTCTGACCCAGAGTTTTATGTCTCCTCTTATTACTCTGGGTGCTCACACGAGCAGACTAGAGACAGGTTAGCTGGTGATGCACGGGTAGATGATCCGGAGACGAGCAGGAGGCTTCCACGTACGATATATATAGTATTCTCCCTGTGTTGTTGAAGATCACTGCTTGGGCATTAGTAGTGCATCTTCTACTTTCAGTTTTCTTTTGTTTTAGAGACAGTAAATTTGGAAAGTTGTAATAAGCTGTATTTGGATTTCCGCTGCTCTGATGTTGATGTTGGTTTTAGTTATCAGCTTATGCACTGTCTCACCTGTTTTATGTCAAGTATGTTATTATTATATTTTATTCCATGTGCTGTGAGACATTCTACAGGTTCCTCGTTAGTTAATTCTCTTCTTTCCCTTCTTCTGACGACCGTTCCATGCTAGTCGGGCATGTGCACAGCGCACTTTCGGAGGAAATGCAGGCTGGTGCGGGGCGGGCCGTCACAGTATTAATGTCTTATCCTTAGTAATATCGTATTTTTATGGACTCAAGGGTTTTGAAATGGCAATAAAAATGTCATTCAATTGATCGACAAATATATTTTAAATCAAGAAATGATTTTAAAGTGGAAGTAACGACAGTTAAGTCAAATATTGGAATTCAGGTGATATGAATTTACATAATAAACTAGATGAACTAAAATGGGATCCCCTACCAGTACTTATTAATGAAATCTAGTTGATGGAATAAAATGAGGTCAAAAGGAAGAATATTCACAAGCCAATGTGAATAACGTAAAAAGAAAATGTTTGCAGATAAGTACGGTTGTGAGGAATATTAGTATGAGGATTTTGGTTAACCATTAACTATGAGTTATTTCCGACAATTCAGAAAATAAATGAAAAAAGGCGAACTGGGAATTGATGTTGAATTGTTAATCAATTTAGTGAGTTTAAGGAAGGTAACATTAACTTTCCATTTTAAATAAATATTCAAACTAATTATATAAATATAAATAAATAAATATATATATATATATATTGAATTATTTATCATCTAAGGAAAATAAAATAGTAAGTATATTTTAAGTTGCGGATATGGAAGTATGGATTATAACAAATACTGTTATAATCAAATGGGATTCTTAAAACGAAATTAAAATATGAATTAGGAATAATTATTTTCCAATATCAATTAATTGATGAGCGACGTTTATTTGAATTGTTGATTTGTGATAAACCAAATATGTAGTAATAATTGATTTGTTGACTGTTTGATGATAACACCGTGACATGACCCAATTTATTTGTTTAACCACATCTCGCGAATATTGACTTATACAAACTACTGTGAAATCTAGGATCTTATATGTTAAATATTTTAAGTAGATAAATCTTGATAATCATTTAAGGATACATAAACACATATGAAATATATTGATCTGATCACTTTAAGTATCACTTGACCCTAAAAGATATTAACGTTCATCAACACAAAGAGACAGGGATTGGTTTTCTAAATGAAATCCAAATACCACTTTGGTTCGAGCTAGGCGTGGATTAATTTGAAGTCAAGTTGAAGGCCATTGAAGACGGTGTTTATTCAAGGACTGTTTTGTTTACAGGATAGTGGCTTCGGTTTGTCCAGACCTAGGACAACTTGTATGGACGAATGTCTAACAGAGTACACCTAACAGATCGCGTAAGTTGATCTTTTCAAAACTATGTTTGGTGGCGGAGGAATTCGTTTCTCTTAGCTTTATACCCATAGTTTTGGGGAAATCAATTTGTGATTTGACGGGTTTGACGATGTGGCATTCAAAGTGAATGAAGATGTACCGTTCAAAATTTGGTAAGTTATGGCCTCAAGCCTCACAACCGGGAAATGACAAAAATCGTGCAGGCAGCATGGCTATGTTGGTCGCTCCCATTAGGGTGTATTGTCACCATATAAAGTATATTCATTTCGTTATTTCTTTTCAATTCTGTATCTCGCGGGAACAGTTATGTTGCTAACAACCGTAGGTGGCAATATATTCGATACACTCAAGAGAAATGAGTAGTCAGTAATTTGTGGCCAGGTTGCAAGACGTTCTTGTTGAACCCAGTGTATTCCTCTCTAGAGATACACTATCAGAAGGTGGCTCCATATCTTATCATAGTTGAAAATTCATTATCCCTAAGCGCCAAGCGATTTTGTTTGTATACTATTTATGTGGAGCGTGAGATGCAAGCGTTCTGCTAGATTCTAATTTATTTGTGGAAAACCCTGGACATTATTATAATATCAATATAGTTATGATTTCAAAAATGTTTTGGGTTATCTTAAGATAAAAACCATCCATGTTTATGAGTGGATCGGTCTTGCGGTTATCTTTTCTTTCTAAAGAATTTTTCCAAGTTAAGTAAGCTGTTTAAAATCGTTTACTCACAGCAGTCCCATGACTGACCCAAAGTTTATTTTTATGTGTTTTCCCTAAACTCTTGGGTGCCTAATTTTGTACGGGCAGTCAAGTAGTTCAAGATTTTTCAGATAATATGGAAGGAGCTGGAGTAGGAGGTTTCAGCATTAGTTATATAGGGTTTATTTCCGCTGCAACATATATACGATGTACTCTGATGTTGTATGTAAGTTCAAATACTGGTTTGTATTTTCCAAATCTTATATCTAGGTTATATTTTATTCCGCTGCGATTGTGAGATTCAGTGTTATTCAGTTCTTTCTTCTATCTTATTTCTTCTATTCTAATTTTCTATGTTTTCTATTTCTCATCCTCTAACTTCTTTCTATTAATGACATGTATTTTCGTGCAATTTGGGTTGGACTAGTATTGTATTTATTGAACTCAAAGGGCTCAAATTTGTGGGTCGTTACAGTTGGTATCAGAGCGTAAGGTTGAGAATAACCTTATCTCTGTGGCGTAACTCATTAGAGATGGGGTTAATAATACCACAGATTGAGTTCGAGCGTATATATATGAGTGCGTATTTGTTAATTGATATAAAATTCGTTTATGTTGTGTTGATTGGTTTATCAAGTGACTTAAGAATTCTGGTCGATACAGGAGTCGACACTGTATCGAAAAGTGTTTTTAAACGCTTGAATAGAGTAATTTGACACAATATTTTTTAAAAGCTGAGTAAATGAAATAATTTTACTCAGAATTATATTTTGATATAAAGGGAATAATTTTCTAAAATTATTGTAAATAGAGGTATTAATTGCTATTTTGATCTAATAATCAGGTTATAAAAGCAAGGTGATTATATAAGACTAAATTAAATTTGTATAAGAGTAAAATATACATATAAGACAAACTAGAAATGGATTTTTGAAATTTTAGGAAATTTGGAATAGTAAAAATTTGGAATTTCACCAAATAAATTCAGAATTAAAGGATTATTTCAATACGAACTCATATGAATTGAACAGATTAATTTTGGAAATTGTAATGAAATGGCAATCTAGCTGGAGATTGGTTAAGTTAAATGATTTTTTGAGTGTTGATCTGATGTTGATTTCGGTCTTCGGGATTAATACTTAGAGGATTATTTTCTTATCGATTTACGGTTAGAGGCTAATGAATGTTGAAAAATGACAATGAGTGAATAAGTATGGAAATGTTTTCCAATGTTAGTAACAGATGATTCTGATAAATATGTTTGGATGCTTATGAATAAAAGTACATGAGGATAAAAGTTAAACATTGACAGAAGATCAAAATTAGTGTTTTAATTGGATTGGAGGATCCTATGTGGAAAACTAGTTGATTTTGTGGATTCTCTGATGATTAGAGAAGGTATAGGGAGATGGACTTTGGAGTTGTACGATGGAGACGTGCGAGAGAGATGCTATCAAATTTTGACAATTAAAAATCGATTTATTGAGAATCAGATAAATAAAAAGTTGTTAATAACTCGATTTAATAAATATGGATTCCATCAATGATTTGTCAAGAATGAGGAAAGGAAACGAAGAAGTTTTGGAATGAAAGGCTAAAGACAGAGTATCCAGAGTTTTGTTTGAAAGCTTATTGTTGATGTGGTTGGTTGTTGTAAAATTAATCTGTATGATGTGGATGCCTTGTTTATCATGATTGCTAGGGGATGACCAATGTTTGTGTTATAATATAAGTATATGATTTTAATTATAACTGGAATTTTCCCTTTACTCTTTAATTTCGGACACGAAATTCTTTTAAGGAGGGTAGATGGTAATGTCCCAGATCTTTGACCAACTTTTAACCAATAAACTTTAGATTATACAGATAATTAAATTCAATTAAATAATCTTAATTTGAAGATTTTAGATAGTTTTGGATAATTATAACTTTAAAATTCCTATGTTTATATTTTAACTTGTGATTTGTACATACCCGTAAATGGTGTTTTAACATTTTTATTTTAAAAATGGGAATTTGCGTAAGTAAAATTAGAATTTTAATATTTAAGAGAATTTAAGTTAATGTTTTTTTATTTAAATCTTAATGTATATAATGTACAAGTATACATTTTTAAAGCAAGGTAATAAGTTTGGTTACACTCATGTAAATATTTTCTCTTCACATATGAACATATAAGATGATGTGATCATTTTGGGACAAGAACATGTCATGTAATGAAAGCAAATCAAATTAAAATATATAAGAATGTATATAAGTATACATTGATCTTCCATTTTTAATTCACATAGTACACTAGCATTTATATGTTTACATATAGCATTTATATGTTTACATCAAATCAAATTAACATTTTGATTGCTTAAAGGTGAAGAACAATTGCTAGCGCGCGCCTAGGCATGTATATAGCCTGGGACTAGAATCAAAACCATTAATGATGATATTGTACTTTGAGTTGCCACTTTTGAATCCTTGTAGTACACTAGTGATCAACTGAGATCTTTAAATGGATAGATTTCTCAAGAATAAAGTAAGGCCATAAAGCACAGGACTGTATAGCCTACATGCTCTTACACAATGAATTGGAATTCGTGACAAGAGAATATAAGAACAGTGGATATTTTGGGAATACTTAAAAGCTAAGTATGCACTTAAAACACATACAGGGACATGGATACGCACATGTAGTTGTACCCCAATATCTAATATCAGTCGTGCTTTGTTTTATTTTTTTAATGAAAAGCCTTGTCAAGAAAATCCTTATCATTCTTAAACCAAGTGCCACAGCTATATATCTTTGTTCTATCCCTTTCAATCAGCTTACATTGCAGTTATAAGCATGGTTGTTTTCCTCCATTAACTATACTGCTTCGTGTTGTCTTTCCATCAATCCTAACTGTAGCTAAGGTGTCCCCTACATCTAAGAAAGACAACCTATAAACCACCCTGCCAAACATATAAAAACCATACACTATTTCAATCTATAAATACCCAGCTATGTCAGTATAAACCCATACCTCAGAAGCCAGTTTCAATACCTTAAGCTGAAAGAGAACTCAATGGCCAAAACACTTAAACAGAGATGGAAAGGAACCTGTAAATGGAAGAGCAATTTTTGTGAGTAAACCCTCATTGTTATTTCTGGCCAAAAAGATTTATTGGATTAATCGGAAATGGGGAGTTAGGTTAGTTCTGGCGATCAAGGCGGTCGTAAGGGATAGGGTTTCTTCAGGAGTAGTGCACAGGGTCGGGGAATCAAGGAAAATTGTTAAATGATTTTTCCAATGAGTGGTTGAGTGGATTGAAGTGGAACTTGGGTTTTTGCTTACTGTTCTGAATGCCGGAATTTGAAGATGAACTGCACCATTGTGCAGACGAACTAATCGTGCGCACCAAGGGGAAATCAAAGGCAGGGTCGCGGGTTCGAGTTCTGATCGGAATTTGGTGATGTCTAGTGCCTTGTAGTGGCGCAGCGTGGTGTTTTCTTGGATCGAAGGGGAGGATAAAGCTTGCGTTGACACTGTTCAAATTCAATACTTACTGTTACGGGATGTTTGGCGATGGCATTGGATTCATGTGGTGTGATGCCATTTGCGGTGATACTCAGGTCCGTGGTAGGATCGAAGAAGCATTTGTGCACATGAACACGTGCACTTATGTGCATCTGGAATTCTCTGAAGCAAGAAAACAAATGGGGGAAGAAGAAGATGAATAGCCGAAATAGAAGATGGGTGTATAGCTGTCCGGTGTAATTTCGATCAAAGTAGATGCATTAGTTTGCCATATTCATATGCAAGTTTTGGGGATTGCGCTAGAAAATGAGGAGCATGAGAGAACACAGTAAAAGGAAAAAGAAGTAGGAGAGGAGATGGGAAAAAGTAACAAGAAATTAAGAAGTAGAGAAAATCATCAGAACAATTCAACGCAGAAACATGAAATTTTAGAAGTCTTTAAGTTTGAATAAGTTTGAATTTTAGAATTAGTTAA
>JASFAX010007121.1:0-27705 GCA_030737875.1 Allium sativum | reverse complement strand
AAGAACGAAGTGATCGGTCGAAACTATTTGGAAGATTGAGAAGTTACATTTTTCGGTCAAATTAAACCCAAGTTTAATTTGATTTAAAAAGAAATCATCAATCTGAGCCGATCAATGTGAGAACTTTATCACTCAATTATTTTATTATATATTATAACATAAAAAAATATTGATTGTCTAGTGCTTAATTTTTACTTGAATAATTAGCAGAAATTGTTTATACGACACAATGGTAGCTCACATCACAATTGTTTGCAAACCCGATGGATGAATTATTGATTGTTTACATTATGATTCGAATGAGATTTTGAAATAATTAACGTGTTAAAAAGAATGCTAGATTATTTGTGTTAGTTGAAATTGGATATAAATATTCATTTATAATTTAAACGGTGAATTTATTATCAATTGCTTAAGTATAACTGGTTGGATTGAAAAATAATTTAGAAAGAATAAATAATTTATTAATCTATTATTTATTTGTTGAAACCCCACACTGGTATTAGGATGATATTTGATTTACACTAACTCCCAAGTGTTTAGATTGGATGATAATCGATTAATTAACAGACCGATATAAGCGTTAAATAATAATTTAATGCTTATGCGTGTGTAAGGATACTCTGGATGTTAATTGAATGTTTGATGGTTGTTGGCAATTATTGTTGAATATATGAAATTCAGATAAATTCATTTATACGGGTATTGATTGAGTTTCATTCCAATCCGGAATAAAAACGAATATTTTAATAATATAATATTCAGTAAAAAAAATTGAAGTTTGATTTAGACGTATGATTTTGGATGGATGCAAAGATATAAAAATATCGGTGAAGTTTCGTAACTATAGCGGATGGTTTTGAGTTAATTTTCATATATTTACAGCTTGTCGAAGTTTTCAGATTAAAATGAACAGTAACTTTTCAAAGTGAAATTTGGTTAGGCTATTTAGAAGAAGTTTTAAAAGAAATCTATTTTTGAAATTTTCGTATTTATTTTTGTAACTACTATCAAAATATTTGAAATGAAAATAGTGAGTTTTTAAAATTAATATTATTTTATTCATTAAACTAATATTAAAATTGACCGTACAGTGAAATACGCGATTTTGAAGACAAACGACTTAAACGAGATTTCGAAGATGAAATTATATATTTTATACAATTTATAAAAATGGTCTAGAAGCGTTTCGAATTATATTTAAAATTTATAAATCGATTCGGGATTGAATACAACGCGTCGCGCAGCGACGATTTGCGAACGTCAACCCGTAATTCGAATTGACGTATCGAGAGATCCGACCATCGGATTCTCCTGAAATTGGAACTGTTGGAACCATAATGAAATGAGCTTTACAATAAAATAAGAATCTTTGAAATACAACAGTTAGATTTTAATTTAAGTCCAAATCAATTTTGGAAAAGTCGCTATGGATGCAGTTCGGTGGCGATATTGGAAACTCAATGTTAGGGCCTTGATAAAATTATGTAAAATCATAATAAATGATTTGGAAAGATTTTGGATGAAATATTCCATATTTGGAAAGGTAAAATATATTTTTATCTGAGTAAACTTGTTAATAACTAGAGTAATAATACAATGATTTTTAAAATAATAAATTGGTTTTGTGAACGATTTTGTCATAACCAGAAGTTTCAACCATATAAATTGGAACGGAAATTATGTTCAAATATTTTCGATATTGGGTTCCGTGATTATACGAATACCATTGAGGAATTTGGAAGATGTTGATATCGTTATTCCAAAACGTTATTTGTTGGTTTCTGAATTTGGTATTGAATGTAAGTCGACATGATTTCCACTTAAAGCCTTATATCTAATATCAAATTAGATTTTGGGTTTGTTGTGAATGGTATTTTAAATAATACTGTTTTTGAATCTAGTTGTGAAAAGAATAATCTTTTAATTAAGATTTAAAGAAGTTTTCCCAGTTTAGTTAATAAAATTGGAATTGAATGGAAGTTGGTTTGGGTTGTTGTGAATGGTATCTCAAATATACTGTTCTTAAACCCAATTGAAAAGGAATAAATATTTTAGTTAAGATTTAAGGAAGTTTTCCAGTTTATTTAATTGAATGGGCATTGAATGGAATTCAATTTCATAATAATCGAAATGAGCTTCTGTAAAGGAAGGCCATTTACTATTATGGAAAATAAAAGGCTTTGCCATTATTTCACTTATCGCATTTGTCTGATATGGATATTAATATCGATTATAAATTGTTCCAATTTCCCTGAAGATTCCATATCAAATAGGAAGATGATTTTGGGTTTACTGTGAACGGTGCTTTTAAATGACATTTGTCCTTTAACCCAGTTAAAAACCTGATTTATTTCCTAAAGTTGAATAATCATAAAATAATGATTTTTGAGATTAAAACTGAATTAGAGTCTTAAGGAATTTTTAAATAATTGAAATGTAAAACGAGGTAATTAAATTTACCGAATTCGAGGAATGTTCGAGATAGAGTACCACTAGTTTTACTCCATGCAATGGATGAATCTTTAATTAAATTTAGATGTTAAATGGTAATTAAATTTTCAGATAACACAATAGGTGTTAGATATGGAGTGCTACCAGTTTTGCTCTATAGGATGAATAGGTTGGGATTGGGATAATAATATAAATGATTACTTCGATAAGGCTGGATAATCGCAACTAGTTTTATAAACCTTAATTTGGTTTAAATTATGAAAAGATAAAATAAAATCTTTTGAAAATGATATCCAAAGAAAGATTAAACTATAAGTTTAAAGGAATTATCTTTGATAAATTAATGGGAACCTTTCCCCGAAGATACGAATATTTGAATAAAAATATATTCTGGATTGGAATGAGGTGTATGATGTGTTTTTATATGACTTTATTATAAGATACATGAGTAATTCGGAAAGACCGGGGTTTAATCCATTTTGAATAACTGATACAACGATTAAAATCGAAGATTTAAAGACGGTGGTTGAAGACCGGAGATCTTCACATCGTTGGGATGATTACTGATGTCTCGATTAAGTTGTATGTTGAACTGTGATTTTTGTTTGATGAAACAATCATATTTTATTTTACAAATGTGATTGAAACTGTACTGGATTCTTTTCTCTACATCATACAGAAATGAAATTGATTTTTTTGCCTAATAATATCTATACACAAGATTGAAATTTTCACAGAAGAATTTATTATTCAAAAATCAATTTTTATTTCACAAATAATTCAGTACATCTTTTTAGAATTCCCTGCTATATACATACGAATGTTCACAAATCATTTTTCTTTACAAATGGACCTCACTACATTTTTCACTCTCACTCAATTACATCTATATACTCTTACTGTATCAACATTTTGTTCTACTCCTACTACATTATCCTGAAACCTGTCACAAAAGTGTAATACACACAGTAGACTGGATCTAAAATGAACACTGAACAAATAATTTTTATTTTTTATTTTTTTATTTGCCTCAGATTTTCTGTGTGTCTTTTCTCATCATCTTTCTGACTTGATCAGCCTCAACATAAACACATTGGCTTGTTGATCAGAACCAGCATTACACTCAGCTAATTCTGACCAGCCTCAACATAGTGAAGTCGGTCTACTGATGAGTTTTACATATGCACATACATGCACACTCATACACACAAAAAATGTGCACAAACAAGTAGTGTTTTTAGTATGACAACACAAGGCAGATCAACACATATGCACAAGCATGGGTTCAAGTGAACATTTCAAGCAAGCACAGTGGAGCAAGTATAAGTGTAAGAGGTCAGCAAAGTCAAGTTCAAGTTGTGTATACACAAGTGAAGCATTCAACAAAAATGGGAGCATGTGCATGGATGTGATCAGGACTACAGGAGTATAACTTCAAGTACATGTCACAAACAGAATGGAACAACTTACATAGACACATTCAGACCGACCAAGTAAGGGAAGTACATATACAAGTAGATGTGGATGATAAATGAAGCATGGTGGTGATGCATAGCTAACAAATCAAGTGGTACAAACATCACATGCACAAGTCAGCAAGTGGTACAAGCATGGATGTAATCTGAAGCTCAAGCAAATGGTCAAAGTCAAGTCAAGTATGAAATAGTACAACATTGGCAAGGTAAAACTCCAATGTACACAGTAACATCATGGGAGAACACACAAGTGCAAAACACACAGGGTATTTCAGCATGGCAAGTGTTTTCTACAAGGTCAGAGAAGTGGTAGACAAGCATCCAAGTGATACAGTGGAACAGATGCATACACACACAAGAACATGGCAACAGGGTTCAGCAAACATGATTAGTATCAGCAAAACAAGGTGTATGTGCAAGCATGACTGTTCAAAGGCATTGCAGCATAAACAAGTAAGGATACATGCAAGTAGAGTATGGTCAAGACAACGTGGTGCACAAGCCCGAAGACACATGCAACAAGATAGGGTATGTACATGGGTGAAACAGGGCAATACAAGAAGCATGCAAATCAGTTAGCAAGCATGAATGGTGAATGATGTACATCATCATATATACAATGCAACTATGGTGAAAACATGTGAGTTAAATGACAAGCAACAATACAAAGTAAAAGTGTCTTGTGCAAGCCAAAATCAATTTCAATTAGAATTAATAAGTTGGGCATTTTTAATGTTTCAGAAATTTAGCCAAGAATGTTTTCAGCAAATAATTCGAAATTTGGTATGAAAACAGTAGAGAAAAATCAGTGAGACAAGTTCATGATGTTTCCAGTTTTTGATCATATTTTTTTTTGGCAATTACTAAATGATTTGTGGAAAAATAAATTGATCATTTCCAGATTTATACAATCATGCAGTGGACCAAAAGAAAACGTGGATAATGCAATTATGTTAATATATAGCATGATGATTCAGCATGGCTCAAACTAGGAAACTAAGCAATTTCAAGAAATTTCCTCAATACAACAAAACCGACCAGATTCATGAAAAGGGGAAGGATTGTGTTCAAATTCATCAGGAGGAATTCTCGCTGCATTTAAATTCAAATATTCAGAAAGCAAATGGTTAATTTTCATTCAAAAATTTCCAATTTTGATCAACGTGGTTTCACAAATCAGCAAATCAATTAAAAGAATTTCTCTAATCAAATCGGGCAAGCACTAAATTGAAATCAGTGGATAAGGGTATCGAATCCCCTATATAAACACACTATTCCTCACTGGTAAATTTATCCAACCCATTCAAATTCAATTCATACTCTAAAATCAAATCAGATAGCTTACTTGTTGGTTCGAGGCACATAGATCGTCTCAGTGTTGTGCTAGAAGATAGATTCAAGATTTTGGAGTGATTCAAAGACATGGGGATTCAGATTTGAAGGGAACCTTATCCGCTGTTTTTTCTTAGAGAAATATCAAATAAGGACGGCCAATTTCCATTGAAGATATAAAGGGGGATTTCTTTTTAAAAGGCTTTGTTCATTTTTAAATGTTGTAATTTTTATTTTTATTTTTAAAACCTTGTCTTGTTTTTCTAGTTTTATTCAAAACTAGGGTTTACAGATTACTGGTCTGTAGTCTGGGAAAATCTGGTCTAGTGTACACAGATCAGTCTAGGATTTTGAGCTTAGGGTTAGGAGAGGAGCAGGGATTTCAAGTTTACATGGGATTGTAAGCGGGATCTGTTTATAACACCTAGTAGAAATCTTAGGAATGCAGCAGTAGGAACAATTTGCCGAAGCTGGGTATTTCTGTGTGTGATTTTCCTTTACTGCATTTTTATTATTATGTGATTGTGTAAAATATCGAATAAACTGTATTCACCCCCCTCTATGGATAATATTGATCCTACAATTGGTATCAGAGCCAGTGCCTAATTAACTATAGAGTCATGAGTACAATATCTATTCCTTGACCACTTATGTTCAATGGTAGTGATTACACTTATTGGAAAGCTAGATGAAAATCTATCTAGTGTCTGTTGATTACGATGTTTGGGATATCATTGAAACTGGATATAAATCCCCCACTGTAATTATTAACGAAGCTGAAATTCCTAAACCAAAGATAGGCGGGATGCGAATGATAAGAAACTGTACCCTACTGATTCTAAAGCCATGAATGCTTTGATTTGTGCTCTTGATAAAACTGAATATAACAGAATTTCTCATTGTAAGACAACTCAAGAAATTTGGCATACTCTGGAGGTCATTCACAAAAGAACATCTCAAGTAAAAGAATCTCGTCTTGCTTTATTCAGCAATGTGTATGAAAACTTCACTATGCATAATGATGTGAGTATCAAGGACATGTATGGTTGTTTCTCTGTGCTGGTTTACAATGCTAGAGCTCTTGGAAAAGTTTATACTGAAGTTGAACGTATAAGGAAGATTTTGCTTGTTCTGCCAATGAATTTCGAAGAAAAAGTCACAGCTATTCAAGAATCAAAGGATCTGGGTAAGCTGAACATGGAGAAGCTTATTGGAAATCTAATGATGTTTGAAATAGAGCTAAAAGCACGAGAAGATCACAACAACTCTGATTTAAAGAAGAAGTAATTGCTTTGTCCAATACTGTCAACAACGATGGCGAAGACCCCATCGAACAGCTTGCTATAGCCGTCAGACAACACACAAAGTTGAGCAAATTCAAATCTCGAAGAAACAAACCAAAATCAACAAGCCGAAGATCTATGACAATTTGGATGAGGAACCACTTTGCTGTAACTGCTAGAAGCCTGGACATCTGAAACCAAATTGTCCACTTCTACAATACAAAAGAAACAAGAAGAAAAAGAAAGATTTTACCATAACTTGGGATGATGACGAAGGAGAAGAAGGCTCAGATGGTTGTGAGGAAGAAAGTAACTGTAACACCCCACCTCCGTTAAGGTGACTCACAAAGAGAATGCCTTAATTTCAATGGAGCATTATGGGTACTGGAACAGAAATATTACAAGACAGACATATATAAAACAACAGAAAGTGAAGTAGAAGTAACTCAAATCATTTATTAAATAGAATTGTTTACAATAAAAGCCCATCAACTTCCAATACCCAAATACATAGCTAAAATATCTGTCTTGCTCAAAAACAAAGAAGCATAAAAATAAACTGTAGCATTCCCCAATAAAGCAAAGCAAGCCATAGCCAAGAGAAATCCAAGCCGTACATGAAAGAGCCTTGGAGCTTGGTGAGATCCGAATTAAGCTGTATTCCCACCCTGTGAACCTGGGGGGGAACGGAAGAAAAAGAGGCGAAACAAACCGGGTCAGTCATAAAGACTGAGTAAGTCCTAGTGACTTTCAGCATAAAAACAAGTAAAGATAACATGGCATGAATAAACTGAAAGTAAACATAAGCATAATGACAAGATAAGTTACAGGCACGATAACTAAGAATAACATCATAGGATTTCTGTCATGTATAACATTGCAAGGTTCCCATTCAAGATGAACTAAGTATAGTTTCGCAAGATTTCTATCAAGCATCGCAAGATTTCTCTGCTTCACCACTAAAATGATATCTATTTTCTCTGCACCACCTAACTAGTGTCCCAACTAGTAATCTATATAAAATGATAAAATCATAACGTGATCCCAATCCCCGAAATTAAGGTTACTTTCACGTGTACATCTATTATTTATTACCTAGATCTAATCTAGGGTTTTCTATCGAGCGCTTCCCAGATTCAACCAGGATTTATGCCACCTAGGTCCAACCTAGGGATTATGCTACTTATTGAACGCTTCTCGGATTTAGAGTTTATGCCACCTAGGTCCAACCTAGGGATTATGCTACCTATGTGTGTCATACGGCCCCTAATGATTGTAGATACCTATGCTGGTCCTACCATGGGGTGTATCAAGACCCATGGTGGCGGCCCGACGCAATTCTAGAAGGCATAAGTTATACTACTGGTGTCCCCAGTGCCCTGGTTGTCTGCTCCGGAGTGTGTGCACGCCTGCACCCCGTTAGACCTACACTGTGCACCCACCGCCGTCGTTTGACCGCTTACAATCAGCCCAGTAATCGTGCCCCACCCTGCCTAGTTTCAGGGTACCGTTGATACCTGATTTGGGTTACTGCTGAAATGAGTCCCCGTTACTAGGGTTTCCTACTGGTTAAGTGTGTGGGCCTATATATACAGATATTACCCACCTTCTCGTGATGTACTTAACCCACCTATTAAAGCGTGCTTATTAATGGTTAAGTTTATGGGCCTATATTTACTAATATTACCCACCAACCCGATATGTACTTAACCCTCTCCGTCCATTACGTTAAGTTGGTTAAGTGTTTCATCTTGTTTTACTTAACCCTACCACACATCATGTTATATCGGTTAAGTGTTGTTCCTTGTGTTACTTAACCCTATTGCAAGCCTTTTTATACTGGCTAAGTGTTCTCCCTTGTGTTAACTTAACCCCACCGCATGTCATGTCATATTGGTTAAGTGTACATTGACTTAGCCCACAAACTTATCATGTTGTGACGGTTAAGTGTTACCCTCTCTTGTTACTTAACCTTACCACGCATCACGTTATATTGGTTAAGTGCATGTTAACTTAACCCCATCCACCAGTCATATTATAATGGTTAAGTGTTACCCTCGTGTGTTTACTTAACCCTACCACGCATCAGGTTATATCGATTGGTTGTTACCAACCTATTCAAGTTAGCCCAACCCATCCGCTAGTCATGTTATAACGATCAAGTGTCATTAACCTAGCTATGTTACTTAACCTACCCATTAGTCCGATTAACAGTTATGTTGGTTAAGCCCACATTTATAAGTTTTACATGTTCTTAACTCATGCCGGTTAGGTCCATATTCACATGTCAAATTTCCATGTCATCCCACCTAACCCTCTAACCATATTCACGTCTTATTATGGTTAGTATTCCTTAATTCATTCACTATGACGAACGAATCATGACCTCTCACATTAGACCGTGCATTTTGTGGCTACTGGATTTGTCGGACAGTTCCGGGCAGATTTACACCACAAACTGGGTCTAACCTCGTGTCATAAATCGTTACGCCTATAATTCGACCTTCGACCTCTCACATTAGACAGACACTTTATGGCTACTGGATTTGCCGGGCGGTTCCGGGCAGATTTACACCACAAACCGAGTCTAACCTCGTGTCAAAGGTTCATTAATGGTCGTATTCCACCCAAAACCCCAATATCAGTTCATGTGTTTAACATATAGAAATGTTCATGATTCACGTTTTTGTCCCCAAAACGTATTCCCAAATTATTATCATAACTCACTATAAGGTTATGCCAAGTTATAGCCTTTTATTTACAATACATGCCAATTACCCAAAACCCAACTTAGGCGCGTTCATATTAAACCTCTACTAAGTCATAAATTATCATATATGTTTCAACTCCAAATTTTACATAATTAACATGTGCCCAAGTTCTAGATTACATGTAAATTTTACATATGCCCAATTCGTACCAAATTTACATATGTTCAATTTAAGCCGTTTTACATGTATGCCAATTTACACATATACCAAGTTTCATGCCGCTTTACATATGTCAAGATTCATGATTTACATGTTTACAAAGCTATGCCCAATTTACATAGATCAAGTTTTATACCCAAAATTACATGTATACTACGTTTACACCAATTTACTCATAATAAGTTCTAGCCAAATTACATATATCAAGATCCATGTCAAATTATATATATATATATATATATATATATATATATAAAGATCCATATCAAATTATATATGTCAATCCCCATTCTTGCAATTACCATTATAATGACAATACCCAAATATCAAGTTTCAAGTTAATGGTAAATTATCCCGAAACATCAAATTTTCATATTATGCCTTCGATTCCACCAAACACATATATTCCACTAGGCAATATTCCAATATTTCCCCGTATACCATCGCACGTATATCGTAGTTTAGGCCTAGGTCCGAAATTGACCTAGGTTCATCAAAAGAAAATAAATAGGGGGGAGGTAGAAGTTGCAATAAAAACAAGATCAGAGAGAAAACGACATAAAAGCATCATCTCAGGTATAAAGAATAGATCTTGATAATAATATCAACATGAACCAAGAAAAATTGATTTACAACAGGCTAGACCATAAATTTGTCATGCGAATAAAGATAGAAAAGTTCTCAAGATCGAGATCCAAGAAGAAACAAGAACTGAATCAAAAGTCCAATTTCATTTCATCACATGTCCATATTAAATTTAATTATTTTAATCTGAAAACAACTAGAACTTACAGAGCATGGCTAATGAATTAAGAACTAAAATTGTCGTAGAACGTTGTAGAGACATTGATTTATCTTCTTGAATTGTTGTAGAATTGCTGTAGAAGCTTTAATCTCTAGTTTGAATCTAATTTGGAGGCTAAGAGAAAAGTTTAGAGAGCGGCGGCCATGATCAAGAGGAAGTCTAGCAGAATAATAGTGTAAGAATGATTTGATATGAATTAGGTTAGGTCTAAGGGTATTTTTGTAGGTGTAGCAACTAGTTTAGGCCCTTAGATTAACCCTAGAATCAATCCGGACCGTCAAAACACGTCTCAGGCTTCAAAAATGAGTTCTGGGTCAAACCAGGCCGACCAGGTCGACCTGTAAGGCGGGGGGGTCGACACTATGGTCGACCTGGGGGGTAGGTCGACGCTATGGTCGACCTGGGGGGGGGGGGGGGGCAGGGGTGGTAGGTCGACCCTATGGTCGACTCCCTGGGCCAGTCCTGCCTGAAAACTGCTGAAACTTGTACATGCCATAACTTCTTCATTCAAACTCCGATTTTCGAAAACTCGGACTCTATTTCATGTAAAATTTCGAGACGAACGCAATGGCGTAACCCGTTTCCCCTGATTATGACTTTAAAATTTAATTTTGCCTTGATTTCTTGTTTTAATATGCTATAAAAATATGGGTTGTTACATTCTCCCCTCCTTTAAGGATTTCGTCCCCGAAATCTTCAAGTTAAGAAGAATGTGTCCTACCATCCAATCATCCATCTACTCAATCATCAATCATAGGCATTCATTGTACTTAAGAGATTTCTAATGCGGTATGAACATATGTAGAAAGTGTGTGTATATGTTCCTTATCTAATGCAAACGATCAGGCCTGATTGATCTTCTTAATGCAAAATATGTTTAGTGCAATGAGTCCAACATGTATGCAAATAGTCCTAGTCACATAAACACTATATGTGTGCACAAACATCCATCCATATGCATCATCCATATGATAACACATACAATTTCATCCATAAAAAAGTATAAACACTCATGCATATGCAATATGGAAATGTGTCTGAGCCGATCTAGTGCCTAATGTGTGTTATGCAATCACGAGCAACCACTAGCAGCCACTTGCAACCATCAATCATAACGTGTCTTAAACACATGTTTACACCCAATTGTTCCTACCTAAAGGTATAGTCGAACGATAGAAGCAAGTAAAAAACCTTGTGCCCATTAGGCAATGTCAAAACTGGAAATCTATGTCACATATATACTGATTTGGAGAAGAACTCCCTAAGCACCAACCCCGAAGACCGAAATCAACATCAGGCTGACACCC
The DNA here is from genome assembly GCA_030737875.1 of Allium sativum. Taxonomy (NCBI): domain Eukaryota; kingdom Viridiplantae; phylum Streptophyta; class Magnoliopsida; order Asparagales; family Amaryllidaceae; genus Allium; species Allium sativum. Next base: position 16,119 of record JASFAX010007121.1, on the reverse strand, counting down.
AAAGAATTAACCAACCAACGTATATGTTTCTAGGAAACTAAGCATGATGGACTCCTTTTTGGTCACAAGAAATCTCTTCCTAAGACCAAACCATATCCTATAAAACCCAAAAAGTTTAGTAAACCCAACGGACACCATCAAGCCCCAACATGTATTACTAACAGATGAGTCATACTTCCTATGGGGTTTGCAACGGAAATAGGATGGGGAATAGGACTGAGAGGTTATACTTAAAAGATAGCATACAGGTAAGCTCTACAGGAAAAGAGGGATTAAGGATATACTCTTAAGAAGAGATATGATGCGCGTGTCTAGTCTTCAATCTTCTAAGTCGCATTTCCTTGAGCTTAACTCCATTGTGTTTTGTCCGTCTTTAACTTCATAATTTCGTAGCTTCTTAATTCTTGTTTCCAAAATATGAGTTGGAACTCATTTCACTGTTGTCTCTCGTTCCACTTTCATTTATTCTTTTTCTAGTATACTCGGCTCAAACATAACTGCGTACTCATGGTTTCATGCAAGCTCTCCAAAATTCACAGGTGAATCCTGGATCTCGTTTACTTATTATAAGTTATTCCACACAGAAGAACTATCTCTTGAAAACAAACAAATGCCAACCATGTTGCCAAATGTACCTACTAAGGTGATTTTCTATAACTCATGCATAAGCGAAATGAACCATCCGCCTTAGTGGTGAACACTACTCGAGCGGATCGATAAATGTATCAAGAGATTCTAGGTAACTAAACATAGTAGAACCCTAAGGATTACACTAGACTTCGAGGGCATTACCAAGGCAAGTCAAGAATCTAACTACCCTCTTTTCATACTCAACAATGGCACCATTTCTGGATAACCACTCCATCCCTAGAATCAACCCATAGCCCAAAAAAAAACATAAGCATTACTTCTAAACTCAATACTTAGCATAGACATTCTCAAATCCAAACAAGTCATGAATAAATGATTCGATTCCCTAACAGGATTTGAGGATAAAATAGGATCCTCTACTACGCTAGTACTAAGGTGCAGAGACTCGACTATCGAAGCAGAATTAAAAGGATGCGATGTACAAAAACAAAGTTCTAATGGGATGATAGAAAAGAAAAGCTAAGCCTTTAACAGAAACGTTACCACCTCTCTTAGGTACGCTAGTAGTGAGAGCATACAATTGCCCTCTCGACGATCTTGTTCTTTGCCCTTGTCCTATAATACTTAATTACATGTCCCTTTTTACCATACAAAAGATATTCTCTCTTGTCATGGGTTTATTATTCTTTCACTTCGCCTCTTTCCTTTCACTTTTCTCCTCTTTCGTGGATTAAGCCATATCAACAAGTTTCTCATCCTTAGGCTTGTGTTCTTTATCCTCGTACGGCTTGTTGAAAAGTTTATCGAAAGATACTTCCATCGCACGGCAACCCTACAAAGCTTGAAATAAGATTAGTCGCAAGTAAAACTACTACGGCTACAGATGGAGGTTGGACACTACTTTGCCCTCCGACATGTGTCGAATGCCTACAAACTATGGTGAAAGAGAAAGAGAGAAGAGACTCAAGGAGAATCAAAAGATAGTGCATATGACTTTGGGGAATATGCCTTTCGTAAAACAAAACTTTTCTTTAGAAAAATGCTTCTTTGTAAACGTTTTGAAAATAATTTCAGAAGGTTTTTAAAAGCTTTTGCCCAGTCTGGTAACCTTCTGCTCTGATACCAAATGTAACACCCCACCTCCGTTAAGGTCACTCACAAAGGGAATGTCTTAATTTCAATGGAGCATTATAGGTACTGGAACAGAAATATTACAAGACAGACTTATATAAAACAGCGAAAAGTGAAGTAGAAGTACTTCAAGCCATTTATTAAATAGAATTGTTTACAATAAAAGCCCATCGACTTCCAATACCCAAATACATAGCTAAAATATCTGTCTTGCTAAAAAACAAAGAAGCATAAAAATAAACTATAGCATTCCCCAATAAAGAAAAGCAAGCCATAGCCAAGAGAAATCCAAGCCGTACATGAAAGAGCCTTGGAGCTTGGTGAGATCTGAATTAAGCTGTATTCCCACCTTGTGAACCTGGGGGGGCGGGGGGGGGAGCGGAAGAAAAAGAGGCGAAACAAACCGGGTCAGTCATAAAGACTGAGTAAGTCCTAGTGACTTTCAGCATAAAAACGGGTAAAGATAACATGGCATGAATAAAATGAAAGTAAACATAAGCATGATGTCAAGATAAGTAACAGGCACGATAACTAAGAATAACATCATAGGATTTCTGTCATGTATAACATTGCAAGGTTCCCATTCAAGATGAACTAAGTATAGTTTCGCAAGATTTCTATCAAACATCGCAAGATTTCTCCGCTTCACCACTAAAATGATATCTATTTTCTCTACACCACCTAACTAGTGTCCCAACTAGTAATCTATATAAAATGATAAAATCATAACGTGATCCCAATCCTCGAAAATTAAGGTTACTTTCATGTGTACATCTATTATTTATTACCTAGATCTAATCTAGGGTTTTCTATCGAGCGCTTCCTAGATTCAACCAGGATTTATGCCACCTAGGTCCAACCTAGGGATTATGCTACCTATTGAATGCTTCTCGGATTTAGGGTTTATGCCACCTAGGTCCAACCTAGGGATTATGCTACCTATGTGTGTCATACGGCCCCCAATGATTGTAGATGCCTATGTTGGTCCCACCATGGGGTGTATCAAGACCCATGGTGGCGGCCCGACGCAATTCTAGAAGGCATAGGTTATACTACTGGTGTCCCCAGTGCCCTGATTGTCTGCTCCGGAGTGTGTGCACGCCCGCACCCCGTTAGACCTACACTGTGCACCCACCGCCGTCGTTTGACCGCTTACAATCGGCCCAGTAATCGTGCCCCACCCTGCCTAGTTTCAGGGTACCGTTGATACCTGATTTGGGTTACTGTTGAAATGAGTCCCCGTTACTAGGGTTTCCTACTGGTTAAGTGTGTGGGCCTATATATACAGATATTACCCACCTTCCCATGATGTACTTAACCCACCTATTTAAGCGTGCTTATTAATGGTTAAGTTTGTGGGCCTATATTTACTAATATTACCCACCAACCCGATATGTACTTAACCCTCTCCGTCCATTACGTTAAGTTGGTTAAGTGTTTCATCTTGTTTTACTTAACCCTACCACACATCATGTTATATCGGTTAAGTGTTGTTCCTTGTGTTACTTAACCCTACCGCAAGCCTTGTTATACTGGCTAAGTGTTCTCCCTTGTGTTAACTTAACCCCACCGCATGTCATGTCATATTGGTTAAGTGTACATTGACTTAGCCCACCTACTTATCATGTTGTGACGGTTAAGTGTTACCCTATGTTGTTACTTAACCTTACCACGCATCACGTTATATTGGTTAAGTGCATGTTAACTTAACCCCATCCACTAGTCATATTATAATGGTTAAGTGTTACCCTCGTATGTTTACTTAATCCTACCACGCATCAGGTTATATTGATTGGGTGTTACCAACCTATTCAAGTTAGCCCAACCCATCCGCTAGTCATGTTATAACGGTCAAGTGTCATCAGCCTAGCTATGTTACTTAACCTACCCATTAGTCCGATTAACAGTTATGTTGGTTAAGCCCACATTTATAAGTTTTACATGTTCTTAACTCATGCCGGTTAGGTCCATATTCACATGTCAAATTTCCATGTCATCCCACCTAACCCTCTAACCATACTCACATCTTAATATGGTTAGTATTCCTTAACTCATTCATTATGACGAACAAATCATGACCTCTCACGTTAGACCGTGCATTTTGTGGCCACTGGATTTGCCGGGCGGTCCAGGCAGATTTACACCACAAACTGGGTCTAACCTCGTGTAATAAATCGTTACGCCTACAATTCGACCTTCGACCACTCACATTAGACGGACACTTTGTGGCTACTGGATTTGCCGGGCGGTTCCGGGCAGATTTACACCACAAACCGAGTCTAACCTCGTGTCAAAGATTCATTAATGGTCGTATTCCACACAAAACCCCAATATCAGTTCATGTGTTTAACATATAGAAATGTTCATGATTCACATTTTTGCACCAAAACGTATTCCCGAATTATTATCATAATTCACTATAAGGTTATGCCAAGTTATAGCCTTTTATTTACAATACATGCCAATTACCCAAAACCCAACTTAGGCGCGTTCATTTTAAACCTCTACTAAGTAATAAATTATCATATATGTTTCAACTCCAAATTTTACATAATTAACATATGCCCAAGTTCTAGATTACATGTAAATTTTACATATGCCTAATTCGTACCAAATTTACATATGTTCAATTTAAGCCGTTTTACATGTATGCCAATTTACACATATACTGTAACATACCGTCTTTCTTCCCGGATTTCGCCGGTAGTTAAACCAACTTAAACCGTTTACAAAGGCAGATTGTTATGGGTACTAACATATATTGAACAAAACAACAGAACTTTTTATATCATGATACAATATTTCATCAGAGTTACATAGAATATCAGAGTTACATACATATAGCAGCTGAAACATAAATATACTCTCAGCAGAAGAAGTGATGTGATAAAGCGGAAACTCTAACTTTAGCTCGACTCCAATCCAGAAAACGCTCCAACTCTTGCTCCAAGGGATCTATAACTGTAAAACTAAACCTCTAGCTGCCCGTGTGGAAAATTAGTGGGCACCCAGAGTTTAGGAAAGAACAATAAACTCCAGGTCAGTCATGGGACTGGTGTGAGAACATAAAACAATTATTTTAAGGATTTAATTTAAAGTTGGGAGATTCACCGGACTATGCCGCTAATGCGGAACGGGTTTATTCAATTGGATTGTCAGTGCATAATTAAGTAAGTCGTTTAAATAACGCTATGCATTTAAAGAAAAATGAGATCGTTATAAGACCCAAGTCCCATCACACAATGCAACGCACACCAGAGGAAAGGGTTTTTCCTTATAATGATCAAAAGATGATAAATACGTCAAACGTATTACTATTAGTGTGTGTATGTATTCATAAATCATTCAATATAAATGTATTAATCCTAGACGACATAGGTACCATATATTATGCTGCCGTATATAAGTATACAACTAAAATCGTAATGTCGTATTGGAGGATTGGTTTCCATCATGAGTCGAGGCTAGGGGCAAGCTCCTCTCCGATTCGAGACACTCTAGCAAATGCCTCAGGATCCCCCACAGTGAACCCTTGGAAGCGGTAGGGCCGGTCCACACATATGTGTATGGATTGGTTATGCCTGAACACACGTTTCCCAGTCCCTTTGGACCTATAGTATGACCACCAACGGCCTATAAAACACGAGGTACCTCAAAATCCTTCATCCACATAAGTAAAATGTCAGCGCTGGTAGGTCCCTGACACAACTCTAGCTAGAAAGAAACGTGTGCACTCCCTACGGTCCGTATCCCGTTTTTGACTCATACCGGGGTGTGAGGCTCGTGAGGTTACGTTATACACAAAGCTACGCCTAAACAGGCCGTGCTTTGATCATCTTCCACAAGGCCTGCTTTTCAACAAAACCTTGATCATTCGCATCTTAGCGAGCCACATTGACAATTCGCGTCATGCTATCGATAACTACTAACATATACCAGGGTGTTAAGCAGAGAATAAATTCTCTACCACCAAACAAGCATACATTAATAAAAATTGATTTAGTTACACGAAACGAATTCCAAAGTCAGACGCGCGTCCATACAAGTCCGTTCTGGGTTTGAACGAAACTGGAGATACCAGAGAGGTTCTCGCTTATCCGGACAATCAACCCATACGACCGGCCAACTACTACATCAACCCTTTCCTGGGAGCAAGTCAGTCCAAGGTCTCAATAATCGTTGTCCGTTCGACGTGAAAATCGCCGGTCTTCAACATCGCCTTCTATTATTTCGATTTAAATCGTCGTTTGATTATTTGAAATGAGTTAAACTCGGCCTTTTCAAATAATCATCACATAATTATCATTTAAATCGTTTCACGTCGTTTATATCTACTTATAACGATTTACTGCTATTTTTATTTATTTAATAATAGTGAGAATTCATTAAACGACGCTTCGGGTCGATAGACGACCCTGGCGCTGTTTTTACCAAAATTTGTTTTAAACATATCCTAAAATCTAACCGTCAGATCTTGATAAATTTTATGTCGTTGGTAAGCTCTTTCCAAGACAGTCCTAACGGATCAAGTTTTGGGAGAATTCAACGGTCGTATCTTTCTGTACAATCGTTTAAAGTTATGATTTCAAAACGCGAACTACCGCGCGTGTTTCGCTTAGTTTAAATTTATATATTATATATATATATATAAATATATGTATACAAACCATTTGGCGATTCCCAAAGTCCGTTCTTTTATTTTATAAAGTTGATATTTTGTCCGCCAATTCTAATGCGACAAAAATTATAGTTTCAACGACGTCTATTTTTTTTTATATTCAACAAACATGATATTTCCCCTTTATTCTTTTATTTACATATACAATGTAAATGTCTTTTACTTTACATTGAAAAATGTAACTTTTCTTTTATTTCTTCACATTGAAAAATAATGTTTGCTATTCTTTTCTTTACTTTCTTTACATAGAAAATGTTTCTTTTATTTATTTCCTTTTCATAGAAAGATGTTTCTTTTCATTTTACTTTACATTAGAAAAATGTAACCTTTTATTTTATTTTACTTTACATTAGAAAAATGTAACTTTTTATTCTTTACATTGGAAAAAATATAACTTTTTATTCTTTTGACTTTACATTGGAAAAATGTACATATTTTACTCTTTTTACATTAGAAAATGTAACTTTTATTCTTTTTCTCTTTACATTGTAAATGTAAATGTTTTCCTTTTATTTTACATTAGAAAATGTTAATGTTATTTTCTTTTTAACAAAGAAAATGTTAATGTTATTTTTCTTTTCTTTTTGATAAAGAAAATGTTTTCTTTCTTTTTAACAAAGGAAATGTTTTCTTTTCTTTTTCTTTTTAACAAAGAAAATGTTTATATTTGCTTTTACACTAGAAATTAAATATATTTTCTTTTACATAAGAAAATGTTAATGTTACTTTTATTTCTTTTACATTGAAATAAATATTTTCTATAGCTTATGTAAATACCTTTCCTAGCGTCAGCATTTCTAAATAACTATATCTCTAATGCCAGTTATTTGATCCATTTCAATTATATAATATGACGATGAAATATGTGTCACAATACTCAAATTATCATAACGGTGGTTTTGGTGTCATAATATTCAGAATAACACAACGATGGTTTTGGCGTCATAATATTCAATATACACAATGATGGTTTTGGCGTCATAACATTCAAACTAACACAATGATGGTTTTCGCGTCATTACACTAAAATAAATCCAACGATGAATTTTGTGTCATAATACTTAAATTAACACAACAATGAATTATGTGTCATAACAACTAAATTAACACAACGATGAATTTTGTGTCATAATAACTAAATTAACACAACAATGAATTTTGTGTCATAATAACTAAATTAACACAACAATGAATTTTGTGTCATAATAACTAAATTAACACAACAATGAATTTTGTGTCATAATTTCCATGAATCTAAATAAAAGCTCCATCTTTATTTATTTTGTGAATCAAAACAAAATCTCTAAACTTTGTTTAGATTATAAATTAGAATAAAAGATCAAATCTTTATTATATAAATCCAACTTCCTTTATTTTTTAAAAATCAAGATAAAAGATCAAACTTTCCTTTGTGACATAAATCAACTTTATTTTATTTAAAACAAACTTCCTTTTTATTTTGTTACAAAGAAAAATACATAAATAAAAGATTCAACTTTGTTTTGCTTTATTTTAAAAACCAAAAGATCAAAACTGTATTATATTTTGTTAATCAAATTTAAATCCTAGTTTTTCTTTCTTTTTTTATTTCTTTAATCAAAATAAAATTCAACTTTAATAGAAATGAAATAAAGATGAGAGCTTTATTATGATTACATTAAAAGATTACAGATCTAAATAACATAGCTATTTCATGGCATCACCACATATTACAATAACCATACAATAATCACATACAATAATCGTCACATCGCAGATCAGGAACAGTAATATACAAACCATGATTTCACCATTATAATTTAATTATTTAATTATTTAATTATTATAAATTAGAGATCTCACCGATATTTGCTTTCCAACTTTTACCGTCAAGTTCCAAATCAACTTCGTCAGTCTCTATTATCTCTTACACGTGCATCGCGCACTGTCTTCTCTGCAACTATCGCGTAGGCCAACTCACAAACAACGAAACTTTTTCCTCCAAATATGCATGCACGTACACGGTTCTTCTTTGTGGACCCACGTATACAAGTAAATTTATATATACTCAAACTGAATATATATTTATTTATATATATTTATGTGTGAAGCAAAGCCAATATTTGTCACGGCAGACGGAGGAGGAGTAGCGGAGCGGAGCTACAGGAAAGGGTTTGAGAGAAAAGCAAGTTTTTGGAAAAGAAGAATTGCGTGGATGTAGTGGGGAGGAAGGACGTAGGACTGTTTATGAAGAAGGGTTTGTTTCTAGGTAACAAGAAGGTGGAGTTCTAAATTTTAGCATTAAGGAAGAAATGTTTTCAGACGTTAAAGAATGAGGAGAGAGATTTGCTTGCAAGAGGACCAACAAGGAGATACATATTTATAACCAAAGGAAAAAGGCAGAAGGAATATCAACGTGTAAAGCAAACAGGAAGAAGTGGACAAATGAACAGTATTGATGAACTGTTCAAAATCGTTAGCCACTATTTATAAAATCTTTATGTAGATATGGTAAGATTTTGGTCTGCTATAATATCTTGGACCAGATTTATTTAAATATTGTTGTCCCCACATCTCTTTTAAAAAGGAAAATTGGATTTATTCTTAGTGTACGATGTGTGAACGCTAGGCTAACTCATGGACTGACGAACAATGTTATTAATTCAACGCTATAAATTTCAACCATTAAACCATGAATTAAATTCAATTGGTAACAAATTTATCCCATTCCTTTTATCGTGCATTACTGCTGATATAAATATGTGTTATGTTTACTTACACCATTTGTACATCAACAAAAATCCATTCCTTATTTTTGTCATATTAACTGTGCTATAAATAGCACCGTTTCAGCAGTTTGTTTGAAACAAAATAAATCACCAATTAAAAATGAAACTTATTTGTGGAAATGAATTTATCATTTATGAAACCATTTATACTCATGGTTATTACTGCACAATAAATTCCTTGTTCATGATAAATAATTAAATTACATGCTTTATTGACATTTATTTCACTGTTACATTTCAACACAAATTTTTATCTTTTTATTTCTAGTATAAAGTTTACATGAGATTTTATTTGCAAATGCAATTTTTTGTGAATACTATGTTCAAAATATAAACATTTATTTTCCCTTCTTAACCGAATCACAAAATTAGTATTAAATCCATTCCTTAATTAAAATAAATTAAAAAGGAATTCTAACATTTTATATTTACTTAATGATTTGATTTGAACTGATTAAATCTCAAAGATGTTTTATGCTGCAACTACATTCCTCGTTCAAATCAATAATTTATTTCTTAACGCAATTCTAAAATTTATTATTATTTATATTAAAATTTTCAACTCACAATTAAAAATTGATTTAAGCGTTTTATTACACTATTTACTTAACGGTTTAAATTGTAAATAAATTTATCTTAATGTTATTCTATTTTACACAAAATTCTTTACTCAAGATAATTTGTTTCTTCAATTAAATTTGAATTTATTTCATATTTTATTCCTATCCTTTTATTGCGCATTTGTTATACAAATATGGTTAAGCTTTCCGGTTTGATTACCCGTGATCTTTCAAAGTTTCTTTATTTTTAATGCTAGTAACTGTACCATAAATAATACCATAATAAATTCAATCCTAGCGGTTATTTAAAACAAAGTTAATTACTCTTTATAACTTAATTTCGGCATTGCTAACAATTAAATTTTCTTTTCTTAATGTATGCATATAAAGTTAGAACGTTTTCATTACATTAATTGTACGATAATAAATTTAAACGCATTGGTTTACAAAATTAACCACCATTAAAATTTCAAACATATGTTAATTTAATGTTTAATTACCTTTTACTTGCTGGTTTAACTGCAAATAAATTAATCTTAACTATATTTTGCTATGCAAATCAATAAATCTTTTCAATCAGAATTTATTTAAAAATTTATTTCAGTTCTAACGTCAAGTTTAATATTCCAATGGCTCACTATTTGTACCATCATAAATTCTTGACAAACATTTATACTGACACCATATTCACAATGCGCCTTTTATTTTTAGAATAAACACTACATTAAATACCAGTCTAAATTGAATTTCAAACATATATTTTTTTTCTTATCAAATTGCATGATAAGTATTAAATTCATTTCTTACTTAAATTTCAGAACTAAATTTAGGACGGTACAACTCTTTCCATAATATTCATTTTTAAACAACGAAGGATTTTTAACGCTAAATATTCAAATCGGTTAGTAATGCAAATCACATTTGTTTATAAATTAATGAAATGGTTCGCACCTATTGTTCAAGAATTGACAAAATCTCAAATATAAATATTTATTTTACATTGAATCTTAATTTAATTTATATTTTAAACGTCAATTTTTTCTAGGTTGTTACAATCTCCCCCACTTAAAACTTTTCGTCCTCGAAAAGGAGAGTTGTAAAATTTTCTCTTGGCTTTGTTTTAAATTCCTTGTTCTTATAACAAAATGTTACTCACTTAACATACAAAATCCTTTTATTAGGATTTATTTATTAAAATACTGAGCTAGATGATTTTAAGTATTCTTCGACGTTTCGACCAGAATTATATAGTCATCCCACTTTCGAAACTCGAAAACAAATACTGATGATGCTGCAGTCATCAACAGAATCATCCTCAAGTGACTAGAGTGTGATTATATATCTATCTAGTACATATAAGACTTCGTACATATATTGGCCAGGCATATATTCGAAATCTTCATATACCGTTAGTCCAATCGCAACGTCGAATAAAATACTTGAAAATTCTGATTTCAAGTTGTAATTCAAAATAATTTACTTAGTTTTCAAAGTAATTTAGGTATCAAAATACGCTCTCTCCATCGAAATATTCCAGAATCTCATTCTAGGGCGTTCCTAACCCTATCTCTAATGAGATATTATAACTCTAATGAGTTCTATATTTTTGTTCAACATATATCGTACCCTTAGCTTTGTATAACCAAAGCTCTGATACCAACTGTAACATACCGTCTTTCTTCCCGGTTTTCGCCGGTAATTAAACCAACTTAAACCGTTTACAAAGGCAGATTGTTATGGGTACTAACATATATTGAACAAAACAACAGAACTTTTTATATCATGATACAATATTTCATCAAAGTTACATAGAATATCAGAGTTACATACATATAACAGCGGAAACATAAATATACTCTCAGCAGAAGAAGTGATGTGATAAAGCGGAAACTCTAACTTTAGCTCGACTCCAATCCAGAAAACGCTCCAACTCTTGCTCCAAGGGATCTATAACTGTAAAACTAAACCTCTAGCAGCCCGTGTGGAAAATTAGTGGGCACCCAGAGTTTAGGAAAGAACAATAAACTCCAGGTCAGTCATGGGACTGGTGTGAGAACATAAAACAATTATTTTAAGGATTTAATTTAAAGTTGGGAGATTCACCGGACTATGCCGCTAATGCGGAACGGGTTTATTCCATTGGATTGTCAGTGCATAATTAAGTAAGTCGTTTAAATAACGCTATGCATTTAAAGAAAAATGAGATCGTTATAAGACCCAAGTCCCATCACACAATGCAACGCACACCAGAGGAAAGGGTTTTTCCTTATAACGATCAAAAGATGATAAATACGTCAAACGTATTACTATTAGTGTGTGTATGTATTCATAAATCATTCAATATAAATGTATTAATCCTAGACGACATAGGTACCATATATTATGCCGCCGTATATAAGTATACAACTAAAATCGTAATGTCGTATTGGAGGATTGGTTTCCATCATGAGTCGAGGCTAGGGGCAAGCTCCTCTCCGATTCGAGACACTCTAGCAAATGTGTAACACCCCGAATTTCGGTTAATGCTAAAATTCACAAATTAAAGAATAACTAATCCCAGATGTGGGAATTAGGGGAAACGGGTTGCACCATTGCGTTCGTCTCGGAAAAATACGCGAAATAGAGTCTGAGTTTTCGAAAATCGGAGTCCGTATGAAGAAGATATGGACGAACGAAGTTAGGCAGAAAAACCGAAAACAAGCCAGAAATGCACTGGCGCACTTCACAAGTGCGCCAACACAAAAATACACTGGCGCACTTGGGAAGTGCGCCCGTGTCGAGCCAGAAACCTGCACAGCCTTCTGGCTTGACCCTGGCTGGCCTGGTGCACCTGTTTTGGCCCTTGGTCTTGTTTTGGAGGCTTGTGACGATTTTTGAGGGCTGGGTTCTATCCTAGGGTTAATCTAATGGCCTAAAACACTTGCCTAATCCTATAAATAAGACCCTAAGCTAGCCCTAAATGATCATAATCCTATCTCCTAACTAAACTATGCCAAAATTTTCTATGATCATGGCCTCCACTCAAAACCCTAGCCTCCATCCTATTTCTAAACTATTTCTATGAAGGCTTTCATGTGCATACAAGCATCTTTGAGTTGTATGAGTGATCATTAGCTTGCATTCATCATCAAGTTGCAAGCTTTATGGTCAAGGCTAGAGTTTTTGGGTGGTTTTTGGCAAGGGTTTGCTCATGGGAGTTTAGTGGTGAGTTTCTATAGACCTAATAATCAATTGTTAAATTGATTATGATAAGATATGATAAGATATGGCTATGTTTGTGGATAAATGTGTTATGCAAGTTTATTATAGTGTATGTTATGTGTTTTGCAAGTTTTATGCTATATGCAAGTTTAATGCCATGTTTTATGATGCAAAACACTATGTTGAACATTTATGCATATGTAACATGTTATGCAAACTATATGTGAGAGTATATGCAAGTTATATGTAACATGATATGCAAGTTATGTATTTGGTTTTATGCATGCTAAGTATTTGGTTTGTGCATGCTAAGTATTTGGTTTTATGCATACTAAGTGTTTGGTTTTATGCAAGTTTGTCTCTTTTTATGATATGCATAATATATGCAAGTTTACCTCTAAGTATGGCATGTTATGCAAGTTCATATGCAAGTTATGATGCAAGTTCATATGCAAGTTATGATGCAAGTTCATATGCAAGTTCGCCTCTATGTATGACATAAGTACATGTGCAAGTTCATCCCTTTTAGACCTATGACATGTATGCAAGTTGACACCTTTTATGATAGGTCTATGACATGAACATTTAAGCAAGTTACCATCTTCATGACATATATGATTCATGCAAGTTTGGGGTTGGTTATTTATGCAAGTTGGGTTTATGGTCATATATACAAGTTGACACCTTTTAAACCCATGATAATGCTAATGATATGCTAAGTTGAACCCATGGTGTGTATGATGAATCTTCTCTTTTGAAGTATGTCATGTTAACGTATTTACGTGGGGACGATGGGGTAAAAATTAATGAACACATAAAAATTGTGTAAAGTGGGTATGATTAAACATACCGTAAAGTGGATGGACATAATTGGGAATTTACCTATTAAGTTAGGTCTACCCATATTATGGAATTGGGAATTTACCTATTGAGTTAGGTCTACCCATATTCTTAAATATTTGTAATTAATTAGGGATAATTAATACAAATTATGGGGGTGATTAATTAGGTGTAATTAATATACTAAGACACGAGGTTGGACCCTTTTGTAGCATAAGACTGCCCGGAACCGACCGGCAAATCCAGCGGCTACAAATGATTGGCCCAATGTGAGAGGTCTTAGACATAAACTAAATACGTGACAAGTGTAAAGACACGAGGTTAGACTCTGTTATGGTGTAAGGCTGCCCGGAACCAACCGGCATATCCAGCTGCCATAAAAGACAGTCTAATGTGAGAGGTCTTTACAAAGGTTACGATCTTAATTAATTAAGAAACACTTAACCAAATTAGCATGTAGAGGGGCATGAGGGGTTAAGTGGGTGCCTTGGGTGGCATGTAGTAACTAGTGGGGATGCCTTGGGTGGCATGAGGAAACTAGTGGGTTGCCTTGGGTGGCAATAGAAAATACGATTAGAATACTTAACCAAAGTGGAACATGTAATTAAACATGATTAAAGGGTTAAGTAAGTGCCTTGGGTGGCATGTGGGAATTAAGTAAGTGCCTTGGGTGGCATGTGGGAATCAAGTAAGTGCCTTGGGTGGCATGCGGAAATCTAGTGGGTGCCTTAAGTGGCAATTGAAATATAATTAAATGACAAGCTTAAGTAGTAGCTTGCGGGGGCCTTAAGTGGCAATTAAAATATAACTAAATGACAAGCTTAAGTAGTAGCTTGTGGGGGCCTTAAGTGGCAATTGAAATATAATTAAATGACAAGCTTAAGTAGTAGCTTGCGGGGGCCTTAAGTGGCAATTAAAATATAACTAAATGACAAGCTTAAGTAGTAGCTTGTGGGGGCCTTAAGTGGCAATTGAAATATAATTAACTGACAAGATTAAGTAGTAGCTTGTGGGGGCCTTAAGTGGCAATTGAAATATGATTAGATGACTTAACCAAACCTTAACATGTAAGTGGGCATGATTATAAAAGGGGTTAAGTGGGACGCACTAGATAAAATGGCAAGCTTAAGTAGTAGCTTGTGGGGGCCCATTTCAACCAATATCCCAAACGTATCTTTGTGGGCTCGACCCAAGTCGAGGACGGGACACGCATATTGGGCTTGACTATAAGAGGCCAAAACGGGGTAGCGGTGGCAACGCAAGTCCAACGGGTTTCATATGCGTGTGTGGACCCGGGCTGGTAGATAAGACGTTGTTGCATCGTGTAGATATAAGCCGTGCACCACTTGTTGTATCGGGTTGCCACTTTGGGGAGTGATACACCCCATTGTGGGGCCAGCACGGGTATCTACGGTAGGGAGCCGATCGCTTGGGGGTAGTGGGTACACCTAGTGGAGATAGGGGCAGACGGCACCTATGTAGTCAGCTAGGGTACAAGAAACTACTGGGTAAAATTACTAAGTACACTTAGTGGGATCAACCTTTAAGTAGGAATTACCCTTGGGTGGGTAGAACTGGTGTGGTGCAGTGTAGGAATTACCCTTGGGTGGGTAGATCTGGGGTGGTGCAATCTAGTAATTATCCTTGGGTGGATAAATGCGTCTTTTCGGTTATCTTAGTACATCCTGTGTTTAGTTGGCTACTTAGTGTAGTCATTATCCCCAGAGGTACCGTACCTTGTTTATATCATACCCTAATTACTTTAATGATTGTATTGTTAGGGTTATAGGACTCACTCAGACTTATGTCTGACCCCGTTGTTTCTTTATCTTTTTCCCAACCCTCAGGTTAACGGAGTGGGCCTAGCACTAGTGGGCCTTGATCAGACTGCTTTATCTATCTTTTGGAGCTTGGACCGTGGATGTAAAGCTCAGTTTATCTTTTCTATTATGGCTATTAGGTTGTGTAGTGGGATTATGTACTTTTGTTTTTATCAGGATGGATATTATGTACTTGACTCTTATTTATGGTTTTGGTGTAACCAAACATGTTTTACTTACCGCTGGAATGAAATGATGTTTTAAATCCTCAAGTATTACTTATATCTGTCTTGTTGTAATTTTTCTGTTCTATATTCACTTAAAATACTCCACCGATGTTATGGCATTCCCTTAGTGAGTGACCGTAGCGGATGTGGGGTGTTACACGTGGTATCAGAGCTTAAGGTTACCAGAACAGATAAAATTTTTAGAAAAACTATTTTCTAAGAATATTTTTGAAAGGAGTATTCTCAAAAACATGTCTTTTAAGAGAAAAGTTTTTGAAAGAAAAGCATAATCCCCAATAGCCA
>JASFAX010000721.1:35000-37500 GCA_030737875.1 Allium sativum | reverse complement strand
AAAAGACTGAAAAACACGGTGAAACACTTGATATCGACGTGTGCGCATCGGGCTTGGCACGCCTTGGATTTGGCAAAGTACCAGATTTGGCACTCAAAAAATAGTGAAAAACAAGGTGAAACATTGGATTTTCACGTGTGCGCATCGGGCTCGGCACGGCTTCGTTTTGGCAAAGTACCAGGTTTGGCAAAGTACCAGATTCGGCACTTTGCAAAGTACCGGATTTGGCACTCAAAAAAGGCTTAAAAACATGGTGAAACATTGAATTTTTACGTGTGCTCATCGGGCTTGGCACGCCTTGGATTTGGCAAAGTACCAGATCTGGCACTTGGCAAAGTACCAGGTTTGCCAAAGTACCAGGCTGAAAAATACGGTGAAACATCGAATTTTCGCGTGTGCTAATCGGGCTCGGCACGCCTTGGATTTGGCAAAGTACCAAATTTGCCAAAGTACCAAATTTGCCAAAGTACCAGATTTTGGCACTCAAAAAAGACTGAAAAACATGGTAAAACATTGGATTTTCACGTGTGCGCATCGGGCTCGGCACGGCTTGGTTTTGGCAAAGTACCAGGTTTGGCAAAGTACCAGATTTGGCACTTTGCAAAGTACCAGATTTGGCACTCAAAAAGGGCTTAAAAACACGGTGAAACATCGAATTTTCACGTGTGCTAATCGGGCTCCGCACGCCTTGGATTTGGCAAAGTACCAGATTTGGCACTTGGCAAAGTACCAGGTTTGGCAAAGTACCAGGCTGAAAAACACGGTGAAACATTGAATTTTCACGTGTGCTAATCGGGCTCCGCACGCCTTGGATTTGGCAAAGTACCAGATTTGGCACTTGGCAAAGTACCAGGTTTGCCAAAGTACCAGGCTGAAAAACACGGTGAAACATTGAATTTTCACGTGTGCTAATCGGGCTCCGCACGCCTTGCATTTGGCAAAGTACCAGATTTGCCAAAGTACCAGATTTGGCACTCAAAAAATGGTGAAAAACACGGTGAAACACTGGATTTTCACGTGTGCGCATCGAGCTTGGCACAGCTTGGATTTGGCAAAGTACCAGATTTGGCACTTGGCAAAGTACCAGGTTTGCCAAAGTACCAGGCTGAAAAACACGGTGAAACATTGAATTTTCACGTGTGCTAATCGGGCTCCGCACGCCTTGCATTTGGCAAAGTACCAGATTTGGCACTTGGCAAAGTACCAGGTTGGCCAAAGTACCAGGCTGAAAAACACGGTGAAACATCGAATTTTCGCGTGTGCTAATCGGGCTCCGCACGCCTTGGATTTGGCAAAGTACCACATTTGCCAAAGTACCAGATTTGGCACTCAAAAAATGGTGAAAAACACGGTGAAACGTTAGATTTTCACGTGTGCTAATCGGGCTTGGCACAGCTTGGATTTGGCAAAGTATCAGATTTGGCACTTGGCAAAGTACCAGGTTTGCCAAAGTACCAGGCTGAAAAACACGGTGAAACATTGAATTTTCACGTGTGCTAATCGGGCTCCGCACGCCTTGGATTTGGCAAAGTACCAGATTTGACAAAGTACCAGATTTGGCACTTGGCAAAGTGCCAGATTCGGAAAACACATGCGGATCACTCAAAACCACAGTGACTACATGGCAAAATCACAAAAAAAAATGTGGTCGGATTTACCTACGTAGCAGAGACACTTTGGACTACCGGGGTCATATTAGGCTAAATTCCATATATTCCTATATTGGGGGGGGAGGGTGAGGAGGAGGAAGGGGAAGGATTGACCAAAATGGATCAGGCAAAACGCAAGCTGAAACGTTGGTTGATCAACAAAATTTTTTTGTGTGGATTTTTCGGAGAAATTTTTTTTTTTTTTTAAATATTTAAAAATATTAATTTTTAAATATTTTAAAAAAAAAAAATTTAAAAAAAAATTTTTTGAAAATGTTTTCGATGGAAGTGCCCTCCCCAAATTTTTTAAAAATATTTTTAAAAATATTTTTGTTGCGATCTCGGAAAAGTATGGTTTTGGTTGGATTTCACCAGTTTTTCCGAAAACTGGCCAAATCTTGCTAGAACCATGCTGAAATGTGGGCAATTACAGGAAAGCTTGGTTTTGGCTGGATTTTTCCGGTTTTTTCGAAAATAGGACGTATCAAGCAGAAACCCTGGTGAAACGTGGCCGCTCATGGGAAAGTTCGGTTCTGGCGAGATTTCCCAGTTTTTTTGAAAACTGGACGTATCAAGCAGAAACATGGGCGATTACGGGAATCTTTGGTTTCCGCGAGATTTTCCTATTTTCTCGAAAACGGGACTGATCAGGAAGAAACCATGCTGAAACGTGGGCGATATCTCGGAAAAGTTTGGTTTTGGTTGGATTTCACCAGTTTTTCCGAAAACTGGCCAAATCTAGCTAGAACCATGCTGAAATGTGGGCAATTACAGGAAAGCTTGGTTTTAGTTGGATTTTTCCGGTTTTTTCGAAAATAGGACGTATCAAGCAGAAACCCTGGTGAAACGTG
>JASFAX010000721.1:2500-5000 GCA_030737875.1 Allium sativum | reverse complement strand
CGACTTGGATTTGGCGAATTACCAGATTTAGCACTTGACAAAGTACCAGGTTTGCCAAAGTACCAGGCTGAAAAACACGGTGAAACACTGGATATCGACGTGTGCACATCGGGCTTGGCACGCCTTGGATTTGGCAAAGTACCAGATTTGGCACTCAAAAAATAGTGAAAAACAAGGTGAAACATTGGATTTTCACGTGTGCGCATCGGGCTCGGCACGGCTTCGTTTTGGCAAAGTACCAGGTTTGGCAAAGTACCAGATTCGGCACTTTGCAAAGTACCGGATTTGGCACTCAAAAAAGGCTTAAAAACATGGTGAAACATTGAATTTTTACGTGTGCTCATCGGGCTTGGCACGCCTTGGATTTGGCAAAGTACCAGATCTGGCACTTGGCAAAGTACCAGGTTTGCCAAAGTACCAGGCTGAAAAATACGGTGAAACATCGAATTTTCGCGTGTGCTAATCGGGCTCGGCACGCCTTGGATTTGGCAAAGTACCAAATTTGCCAAAGTACCAGATTTTGGCACTCAAAAAAGACTGAAAAACACGGTGAAACACTTGATATCGACGTGTGCGCATCGGGCTTGGCACGCCTTGGATTTGGCAAAGTACCAGATTTGGCACTCAAAAAATAGTGAAAAACAAGGTGAAACATTGGATTTTCACGTGTGCGCATCGGGCTCGGCACGGCTTCGTTTTGGCAAAGTACCAGGTTTGGCAAAGTACCAGATTCGGCACTTTGCAAAGTACCGGATTTGGCACTCAAAAAAGGCTTAAAAACATGGTGAAACATTGAATTTTTACGTGTGCTCATCGGGCTTGGCACGCCTTGGATTTGGCAAAGTACCAGATCTGGCACTTGGCAAAGTACCAGGTTTGCCAAAGTACCAGGCTGAAAAATACGGTGAAACATCGAATTTTCGCGTGTGCTAATCGGGCTCGGCACGCCTTGGATTTGGCAAAGTACCAAATTTGCCAAAGTACCAAATTTGCCAAAGTACCAGATTTTGGCACTCAAAAAAGACTGAAAAACATGGTAAAACATTGGATTTTCACGTGTGCGCATCGGGCTCGGCACGGCTTGGTTTTGGCAAAGTACCAGGTTTGGCAAAGTACCAGATTTGGCACTTTGCAAAGTACCAGATTTGGCACTCAAAAAGGGCTTAAAAACACGGTGAAACATCGAATTTTCACGTGTGCTAATCGGGCTCCGCACGCCTTGGATTTGGCAAAGTACCAGATTTGGCACTTGGCAAAGTACCAGGTTTGGCAAAGTACCAGGCTGAAAAACACGGTGAAACATTGAATTTTCACGTGTGCTAATCGGGCTCCGCACGCCTTGGATTTGGCAAAGTACCAGATTTGGCACTTGGCAAAGTACCAGGTTTGCCAAAGTACCAGGCTGAAAAACACGGTGAAACATTGAATTTTCACGTGTGCTAATCGGGCTCCGCACGCCTTGCATTTGGCAAAGTACCAGATTTGCCAAAGTACCAGATTTGGCACTCAAAAAATGGTGAAAAACACGGTGAAACACTGGATTTTCACGTGTGCGCATCGAGCTTGGCACAGCTTGGATTTGGCAAAGTACCAGATTTGGCACTTGGCAAAGTACCAGGTTTGCCAAAGTACCAGGCTGAAAAACACGGTGAAACATTGAATTTTCACGTGTGCTAATCGGGCTCCGCACGCCTTGCATTTGGCAAAGTACCAGATTTGGCACTTGGCAAAGTACCAGGTTGGCCAAAGTACCAGGCTGAAAAACACGGTGAAACATCGAATTTTCGCGTGTGCTAATCGGGCTCCGCACGCCTTGGATTTGGCAAAGTACCACATTTGCCAAAGTACCAGATTTGGCACTCAAAAAATGGTGAAAAACACGGTGAAACGTTAGATTTTCACGTGTGCTAATCGGGCTTGGCACAGCTTGGATTTGGCAAAGTATCAGATTTGGCACTTGGCAAAGTACCAGGTTTGCCAAAGTACCAGGCTGAAAAACACGGTGAAACATTGAATTTTCACGTGTGCTAATCGGGCTCCGCACGCCTTGGATTTGGCAAAGTACCAGATTTGACAAAGTACCAGATTTGGCACTTGGCAAAGTGCCAGATTCGGAAAACACATGCGGATCACTCAAAACCACAGTGACTACATGGCAAAATCACAAAAAAAAATGTGGTCGGATTTACCTACGTAGCAGAGACACTTTGGACTACCGGGGTCATATTAGGCTAAATTCCATATATTCCTATATTGGGGGGGGAGGAGGAAGGGGAAGGATTGACCAAAATGGATCAGGCAAAACGCAAGCTGAAACGTTGGTTGATCAACAAAATTTTTTTGTGTGGATTTTTCGGAGAAATTTTTTTTTTTTTTTAAATATTTAAAAATATTAATTTTTAAATATTTTAAAAAAAAAAAATTTAAAAAAAAATTTTTTGAAAATGTTTTCGATGGAAGTGCCCTCCCCAAATTTTTTAAAAATATTTTTAAAAATATT
>JASFAX010007120.1:0-27709 GCA_030737875.1 Allium sativum | reverse complement strand
CCCTCTCCCAATTCGCTGTTTTGAACATTTTTGCATATTTATTTATTAAATTTTCAATTATATATATATATATATATCAATATATATATATATTTCTCTGCGCAACCCATTTCACTTAATTAAGTATACTTTAATTTGTGAATTTTTATGTTCAAATTACGGGGTGTTACATTCTCCCCTCCTTAAAGGATTTCGTCCCCGAAATCTCTAAGTCAAGAAGAACGTATCCTACCAACCAAACAACCATCTACTCAAACCATCAAACACTGGCATCATTGTCCTTAGACGATTTCTAATGCCATATGAACATATGCAGAACGTGTGTGTATATGCTCCTTAGCTAATGCTAATGATCAGGCCTGAATGATCTTCCTAATGCAAAATATGTTTAGTGCCATGAGTCCAACATGTATGCGAATAGTCCTAGTCATATAAGTACTATATGCGTGCACAAACATTCATTCATATGCAACATCCGCATGATAACACATTCAATTTCATCCATAAACAAGTATAAATACTCGTGCATATGCAACATGAAACGTGACCGCGTCAATCTAGTATCTAATGTGTATTCGCGCATCCACGAGCAACTACTTGCAACCATTTGCAACCATATCAATCATAACATGTTTCAAATACACGTTTACATCCATAGAGTTCTATCTAAGGTTCCCAAGATAAGATCGAGGAGATAAACAAGACAAACTCCTTACGGGGTTTGTAACAGAAATAGGACCGAGAGGATATCCACCAAGCGATAGCATGCAAGTAAGCTCTACAGGTTAACCAAGGATCAAAGATACACTCTTAAAAAGAGACATGATGCGCGCGTCTGAGCCGCATTTCCACGAACTTAATTCCATTTTGCCTTGACCGCCTTTGACTTCATGGTTTCGTAGCTCCTTGATTCCTATTTCCAAGGTATGAGTCGGAACTCTTTTCACTGTCGCCTCTCGTTCCACTTTCATTTATTCTTTCCCTAGTATACTTGGCTCAACCATATCTACGTACTCATGCAAGCTCTCCAAAATTCACTAGTGAATTCTGGATCTCGTTTACCAATGCCAATTTATATTACCACGTGCACTTACTAGGGTGATTCCTATAACCCATGCTTAAGCGGAATGAACCATCCGTCTTATTGGCGGACGTTACTCGATTGGATCAGAGATTTCCGATAAATGCATCAAGAGATTCTAGGTAACTAACCATGACAGAACCTAAAAGGTTACACGAGACTTCGAAGGTATTACCAAAGCAAGCCAAGAGTCTGACTGCCCTCTTTTCAAAATCGAGAATGGTATCCCTTACTGGATAACCACTTTACCCCTAGAATCCATCCATAGCTCAACAATAGAAGTATTGCTTCTAATCTCAACACTTGGCATAGACGTTCTCAAATCCAACAAGTCATGAATAAATGGACCGACTCTCCAACCAGATTTTGGGACAAAAACTGGGATCCTCTACCATGCTAGTACTAAGGTGCAGAGACTCAACTATCCAAGCAGACTTAAATGATACGATGGTCAAGACAAAGTCTGGACGGGATGATAGAAAAGAACGACTAAACCTTTACCAGAAACGGTACCATTTCTTTTAGGTACCCTAGAAATTGGAGCGTACAATTGCCCTCTCCGATGATCTTGTCCTTGTCCTCCTTGATGGACTAAGCCATAGCAACAGTTGCTTATCCTTAAGCTCGCGTCCTTTATCCTTGTTCTTATTATCCCTTCTTATAACTTCGGTAACCGGTCTCTCGAGAACTTCCTCCATCGCACGGGAAAACACTTACGTAGCTAGACAAGGATTAGTCGCAGTTAAAACTACTGTGACTCCAGATGGAGGAAAGAAAGGGAAAAGAGATTCGATCAAGGGAACAAAGGATAGTGCTAATGGCTTTTGGGGAATAGCCTTTAAAAACTTTTCTTGAAAAATGCTTCTTTGTAAACGGTTTCTCAAATAGTTTTCAGAAGGTTTTTAAAAACTTTTTCCCAGTCTGGTAACCTTCTGCTTTGATACCAAATGTAACACCCCACCTTCGCTAGGGCCACTCGCAAAGGAATGCACTAGCTTTAGAGGGGTATTATTGGTAAACATGTACAGAAATATTACAAGACAGAACATATATATATAAAACAGCGGAAGTAAAACAAATTTCATTACCTTATAAAATAAGGTCTAAAAGCCTTTTACATCAAAATACATCAAAACCTGTCTTGCACTAATAAAGAAGCATAAAACCATTTCATAAATCATTCCCCAAGTAAAACAGTAAAGTAGCCATAGCCAAGAGAAGTCCAAGCCATGCGTGATGACCTTCAAACAGAAGAAGTCCAAACTAACAATAGCATTTCCTCCCTGTAACCTGGAGGGGGGGGGGGGGGAAACGGAAGACAAGAGGCGAAACAAAACGGGGTCAGTCATAAAGACTGGTAAGCCCTATCTACTATCAGTATATAAACTAGTAAAGTTAACTGGCATGGGGAACTGAGATGAACATAAGTATGATGACAAGATAGATAAGCTAAACCAAAATAACAGGATGAACTACGGTACCAAAATAAACGAGTGTGTCATGATAAACTACGGTGTCAAGATAAATCAAGGTACCACATTGTCAGGTTTCTATCAAGTATACTATCCCAAGGTATTTATCATGTATAACATCCTAAGGTATATATCATGTATATTTGCTCTGCACCCCTCGTACTAGTATCCCAACCCGCGTCATGTGTTAACTATGAATGTCCCTTGCCCAACGGCACGTAATGGTCCATGTCAACCTAATATATAGCATATGTAGGTTTTCCCAACTCGTATGTTTCTTTCCATGTATAAGTTTAGTCCTTTGCCGTAGGCCATACGGGCTTTCCCATGTAAACGTCTTATCCTTGAAGTTATTTTGGACTGCTACCCTTGATCTAGTTATGTTTTCTTACCATGAACTATCGCGTGTCCACTTAGGATTTATGCCACCTAGGACCACTAGGAATTATGCTACCTAATGAACGTTTCCGTGTCTCGGTTTGGGTTCAGCCACCTAGGGCCACTAGGGATTATGCCACCCGTCAACCGCGCCCTTTATCCCACGTATGTATCGTGAATCTTTTTCCATGTCGAGATGCACATGTTCCTCAATGTACCATCCGAGTTCCGTACCAGGGCAAATCAAGAAATACGGGACTCGGTCGGGAGCTTTAAGTCGTCAGCTGATGCAGATATCAAGGTCTGTTTTTGTACCCGTGGCTATGGTCCCACGTGACCCCTCCCTCAACTACTGAAAGGTAATCCAAGAAAAATCATGTATGAGAACTACACTAAGGCCCATCGATGCCCACTTCCAGATAGCCAACCTCACTCATAACTTGATAGCTAGTATATGGTCTTTTGGGAGTTCCCTGCCTTTTCGTATGTACACGATTGACTAAAGATGGTAGGTAGTCGGCGACATGCTATCCCGGGGCAAAATCAAGTATCGTCGACTCCACGCTAATCCATCCCAGTCTTTAGGTCGCTCGCATAGCAACCAAGGCATACTCTTGGCTCTTCTACCGCAGACCTTAACCCCTGTGAGGTCGGGTTTCATGGACCACTCGCCACCTCACAGAGGGATACCAAGAGTACCCTCACGTTCCCCGAAGCTTTCACTTCGTCACCCAGTTCGCTGGAGCTTTTATCCTAGTCAGATAACTTGCTCCTCCTCGTATACTAAGCGATGACCTACCGTACCAGGTTACTCATCTCTTTATGAACTAGTCCCATGTCCTTAGCTAAGAATTATTACTTAGTTACCCTTAACTAAGGTTTACCACTTAGCCCCTCTTTCCGCTATCCTTGTTAGCTACGATTTCCAACCTAGTCCTTTGAGCTAGGGTTTTGTCAAATGGGTTAAGTGTTGTTATCCAAGTTCGTGACTTGACCCGCCTACAAATCATGTCAAGATTGGCTAAGTACTCAAGTTCAAGGCTTAGCCATACAAGTTGGTTAAGTGTACCAAGAAGCTCATGACTTAACCCTATCAAGTCAAATTGGTTAAGTATTTATTTGCCTTAACCCTATCAGATTTTCATGTTAGATTGATTAAGCATGGATTATCATAATCCCATCAGATTATCGAGTCGGATTGGTTAAGTATGGGTTAGCTTAACCCCATCCACTAATCGTATTACAATGGTTAAGCCTAATCTTAAAAGGTCTTGTGACTTAACCCTTATCAGGTCCACCTATTAGATTGGTTAAGTATAGGTTACTTAACCTCATCAAATCATCACGTATAATTGGTTAGGTATAAGTTACTTAACCCCATTAAATTATCATGTTAAATTGGTTAAGTATTGGTTACTTAACCCCATTGAATAACCAAGTTTAGATTGGTTAAGTGTTTAACTTAACCCCATCGAATTCCCGTGTTTAGATTAGTTAAGTATAGATTACTTAACCCCATCTAATTACCGTGTTTAGATTAGTTAAGTCTTAGTTACTTAACCCCATCTAATTACCGTGTTTAGATTAGTTAAGTCTTAGTTACTTAACACCATCTAATTACCGTGTTTAGATTAGTTAAGCGTAAATTACTTAACCCCATCCCCTAACTGTCTTGTATGGTTAAGTGTCATTAAGAAATCAAGCCCGGTCCCACTTAACCTACCCATTTGTGTCATATCGGTTAAGTGTCATTAGTCAAATTTACTTAACCTTATCATGTGGCATCAATTTAATTAATGCACTCTCAACCTCTCACATTAGACTTTGTTGTGGTTACTAGTTAAGCCGGGCGGGTCCGGGTAGATTTACACCACAACCTAGTCTAACCTCGGGTCTTAAGTGCGACATGACCAACTTCTCACATTGGATCCTATTGTTTGTAGCCACTAGTTAAGCCGGGCGGGTCCGGGTAGATTTATGCTACAAACTCAACCCAACCTCGAGTTGGCCATTTTCATGTTTGGTCTAGTGTCTTGTTACACTTACAACCCATACGTGTCAAGTTTCCAAGTCCCATGCTCATAGCCAAAGTTACATGTTGTCACGTTTATACCAACTTACCCAAATCATGTTTCATGTCATTAAAGTTTCCCCATAACCTAACCCCAACGCTTTTAAACTCGCATATACATTCACAACAACGCATAATGGATTTAAAGAAGGAACTTGGCAAAGGCATGACAAAAAGGGTATAAGGCCACAAGTTAAACATGGTGGAAATGAGGCATAAATGTGCTCACAAACTTGCATGTTACATTGTCAAGCCTCAAAAACATGCATAACATTCAAACTTGGAAAATAGGTGATACATGGTCATAGATGACATGAAATGATGACAAGTAACTCGCATATAACATCACATAAGGGTTATGACTTCATATGCAAGTTAACCTAAAGGTTATGAGGGTTCTCATGTTGCATAATGCAACATTTCAACATAAAGGTTATAGCTTTTAACCCACAAGATAAAGGTAATGACTTTATAGACTTGCATAACATGATAGCATGTATCATACTTAATGATCAAACCCAAACTTGCAACATTCATTTAACTTTATAGTTACTATCTAAGAGTAGGAGGGGGCTTACAATGCTATGAAGGCACAAATCAACATATAAAACAAAGATTGAGACGAAGTCATTCATGCTATCACCCAAAAACCCCAAAAGAACAAGCTCCAAATGAAACCCTTGAGCAAATATCAATAAAAATCCTTGCTTTGAAGAAGAAAGGTTTCAACTTTGGCTTTGAATGAAGCTTATGAGCTCTCATGCAAGACCCTTGCTTTTTGGTCAAGAAAAGGTTGCAACTTTGGCTAGAATGCAACTTATGAACTCTCATACAAACATGAAATCACTCAAATGATCATAGAATCTCTCATGAATGAAGAAAAGAGGCTCCTTTACTTTGAAACTAGCTTAGAACACTTAAGCTATCATGAAGAAGAAGATGGAGGCCATGGGTTGAAGTGGAGGCCATGATGAGGAATCATTTTGGCATAGTTTAGTTGTAGGATCAATTTATGAGGGTTTTAGGAGAGGGTTAGGGGTCTTTTTATAGAAGACTAGGATAGTTTTAGCCATAGGATAAACCCTAGAACCAATCCTAGCCTTTAAAGCATGTCTTGGGGGAAGAAGTCACACGTAGGAACCATTTAGG
This sequence comes from Allium sativum, assembly GCA_030737875.1. NCBI lineage: Eukaryota > Viridiplantae > Streptophyta > Magnoliopsida > Asparagales > Amaryllidaceae > Allium > Allium sativum. Next base: position 21,558 of record JASFAX010007120.1, on the reverse strand, counting down.
GCCTTTAGATTAAAGCTGAACCATGAGAACCATTCAAATGCAAAATCTGCATTCGAGCGAATCGGCCCACGGGTTGACAGCCAAACACCCTGGATTAACCCCTAGTCGACCCAGCGAGCTCGGGTCGACCTCAAAAATCGGCCGGTTCGGTTATTCCCCTCTCCCAATTCGCTGTTTTGAACATTTTTGCATATTTATTTATTAAATTTTCAATTATATATATATATCAATATATATATATTTCTCTGCGCAACCCATTTCACTTAATTAAGTATACTTTAATTTGTGAATTTTTATGTTCAAATTACGGGGTGTTACATGTTATGCAAGTTTGGTGTTTGATTATATGCAAGTTCATATATGACATGTTATGCAAGTTTGGTGTTTGATTATATGCAAGTAACATGTGCAAGTTTACACCTTTGTATGATATGCATACATATGCAAGTTTACCCCTTTGTATGTCATGCATATATATGCATGTTTACCCCTTTTTATGATATGAAGTAACATATGCAAGTTCATCCCTTTTTAGACCTATGACATGTATGCAAGTTTATCCCTTTATGATAGGTCTATGACATGAACATCTATGCAAGTTACCCTCTTTATGACATATGTGATTCATGCAAGTTTGGGTTGATTATTTATGCTAGTTGGGTTTGATGCTATGGTCATATATGCAAGTTGACACCTTTAAAACCCATGTTGATGCTAATGTTATGCTAAGTTGAACCCATGGTATTTGTGATGAATCTTCCCTTTTAAATATGTCATGTTAGCGTATTACGTGGGGAACGATGGGGTTAATATTCATGTTAACAAAATTGTGGTGAAATTGGTATGAAGTTGCATAACATAATTAGATGGACATAATTGAGTCAATTATGTACATCATTAAATTGGAATTAATTAGGGAAAATTAATTCAAAATATGGGGGTGATTAATTAGGTGTAATTAATCGACTAAGACACGAGGTTGGACCCTTTTGTAGCATAAGACTGCCCGGACCCGACCGGCAAATCCAGCGGCTACAAATGATTGGCCCAATGTGAGAGGTCTTAGGCATAAACTAAATACGTGACAAGTGTAAAGACACGAGGTTAGACTCTGTTATGGCGTAAGGCTGCCCGGACCCGACCGGCAAATCCAGCTGCCATAAAAGACAGTATAATGTGAGAGGTCTTTACAAAGGTTACATTCTTAATCAATTAAGAAACACTTAACCAGATAAGCATGTAGTGGGGCACGAGGGGTTAAGTGGGTGCCTTGGGTGGCATGTGGAAATCAAGTAAGTGCCTTGGGTGGCATGTGGAAATCTAGTGGGTTGCCTTGGGTGGCAATAGAAAATACGATTAGAATACTTAACCAAGTGGAAACATGTAATTAAACATGATTAAAGGGTTAAGTGGGATGCACTAGAAAAGGGACAAGCTTAGGTGGGTAGCTTGTGGGGGCCCATTTCAACCAGTAACCCAAAACGTATCTTTGTGGGCTCGACCCAAGTCGAGGACGGGACACGCATACTGGGCTTGACTATAAGAGGCCAAAACGGGTTAGCGGTGGCAACGCAAGTCCAACGGGTTTCATATGCGTGTGTGGACCCGGGCTGGTAGGTAAGACGTTGTTGCATCATGTAGGTATAAGCCGTGCACCGTTGGTTGTATCGGGTTGCCACTTTGGGGAGTGATACACCCCACTATGGGGCCAGCACGGGTATCTACGTTAGGGAGCCGATCGCTTGGGGAGTAGTGGGTACACCTGGTGGAGATAGGGGCAGACGACACCTATGTGGTCAGCTAAGGGTACACGAAACTACTAGTTATATTTTCTAAGTCCATGGGTGGGATCAACCTTTGAGTAGGAATGACTGGTGTGGTGCAGTGTAGTAATTACCCTTGGGTGGGTAGATGCGTCTTTACCGATATCTTAGTTCATTCTATGTCTAGTTGGCTGCTTAGTGTAGTCATTTATCCCCAGTTATTACCGTACCAAGTTTATATCATACCCTAGTTACTTTAATGATTGTACTGTTAAAGTTATAGGACTCGCTCAGACTTATGTCTGACCCCGTTGTTTTTATCTTTTTCCCCCTTAGGTCCTCAGGTTGGGCCTAGCACTAGTGGGCTTTGATCAGATTTCTTTATCTATCTTTTGGAGCTTGGACCGTTGATGTAAAGCCCAGCTTATCTTCTCTATTATGGCTATTAGTTATGTAGTGGGATTATGTACTTATGTTTTTATCAGGATGGATATTTAGTACTTGACTCATGTTTTATGGTTTTGTAACCAAACATGTTAACCTTCTGCTGCAATGAAATGATGTTTTAGTTAACAAGTATTATTTATATCTGTCTTGTTGTAATTTTTCTGTTCTATATTCACTTAAAATACTCCACCGAAGTTAAGGCATTCCCTTAGTGAGTGACCTTAGCGGGTGTGGGGTGTTACACCTCGGGTCTTTATTGGGCTCCGTGTTTAACCACCCACATTGGATAGGTATTGTTGTGACTACTGGACAGCCGGGTGGTTCCGGGCAGGTTTACGTCACAACTCAATCCAACCTCGGGTTAAACACATCGTATTTTCTAAGTTTACATATTTTGTCTCTTCTCTTTTTATATGTAAATATTTGCGGCCCATTATTCAAATTCATCTTTATTGGGTAAAATTAATTTATACCACTTAATTGTTTTCAAGGTCGTTGGCATGCGTCAAACATGCCAACACATATGTTTATATTTTAACCCAAACGTCATTACCCCCGTTTTATACGCTTGCTACAATATAACATATGTTGGGTTTAACATTTAAACCAACTTAGGCACAAGAAAAAGGGGAGGCTTAGAACATGGTGTTTATATATTCTAAGTAACATAAAAAGGGGGTGTGAACGCATGAACTTGCAACATAACGATCTAATTAACATAAATTAGGCACTTGTGAACTTGCATTGTAATAGCATATAATCATGGCATAAACATACCTAGACATGAATCATGGTTTTTAATCTATTCATGTAAACTTGCAATTGGAATGTAAATCTAACGTAATTATGTGTCACATATATCATCATATGATTTTGATAGCAACATAGGCCTAAGACATGTTTTCAATTAGGCATAACACCAAACATAGTTTAGTCATGTTCATAGAATTAATACAAGTTCACAAAGATGCTTGCTTTTGTCACTAAAACAAAAGTATGGTTTTTACACTTGAACCATGATGCCAACTCCAACACAAATTCATATAAACCATAATACTTAATTGAATCCAATTACACACTAAAAGTGATCATAAAAGTATGTACATTATATTGGCATAATAGTGAATCATATACTTGCATGAATCTCAAATAAACTACCACAAACATATAGTCGTTAACATGAATCATATACTTGCAAATATCCAATAGGTGTTGAAATAAACTACCACAAACATATAGTTGTTAACTTTCAACATGAATCACATACTTGCAAATATCCAATAGGCCTAACACTGTTATACCACAATATCCCAAATCGATTCAGAATTAGAATCATAGCAACATATAATCATGAATTAAGTTAAGTACAATTCCATTTCTCATTTTACATAAATCAAAACTCAATTGTTCATTCACATCGGAATAGCACTCTACTTACAATGTATGACGAATTTTCAATTCAGGAATCTGAATTCTGAATTTGGAGATGCTATCCTTTGCTGTAGGCGTTGATTTGATTTAATTGACGTTGCTTTAAGCTTTAGAATTGTCTCCTAATCGTCTCTCAATTTTGACGACTATTTCTAGTCTTTCCTCAGCAGCATGACGGTCTCATTCTAATTTTTATTTGTATGAATTAGGTGGAGTATTAGGTCCTTTTTATAGAATTTGTGAATTGATTAGGACCGTCGATGGAGCTTGGATCAATATCAGCCGTTTGTTTGAAGGAGAGACCAATCAGGAGCTAACACCTAGCCCTAGTGACAAGGCAAGGCTCAGAAATTCAGCCAAACACAGACTAGGCCAGCCAGGGGGGCTGGGTTCGACCTGGCTCAGGGGCCATGTCGACACGCCAGTCGACACCGTGTCGACTTGGCAGTCGACACGGGTGACCCAGGTCGACTACCCAGTCGACACGGGTGACTTGGGCGGGAAAATTCCCGCCATGGCCAATCCGGCCCAATTTTGAATTTTGAATTGGTTTTTCTGAGCTGTTTTGAATTTTAAACTGAATTCTAAAACTTCCGGAGGCCATATCTTCTTCATACAGAGTCCGTTTTACGCAATCTCGGACTCTATCCCAAGCAGAATTCCGAGACGAACGCAATGGCGTATCCCGTTTCCCTTAATTCTTTGATTTGAAATTAATTATACTTTAATTTGTGAATTTCACTGTTATAGAATACACGGGGTGTTACATTCTCCCCCACTTAAAAAGGATTTCGTCCCCGAAATCTTCAAGTTTAGGAAGAATGTATATCCTAACATCCAAATGTCCATCTACTCATCCATCAAACACGAGCATCCATTGTCCTTAAAAGACTTCTAATGCTTCATGATCATATGCGAAGTGTGTGTACATGTACTTATCTAATGCAAAATCAGGCGGCCTACTGATTCAGTTGACCTCCTTAATGCAAATTATGTAAGTGTCATGAATCCATTATGTATGCAAATTTTCCTATTCATGATTCTACATGAGTGCACAATCATTCATATATAAATGCAACATCCACATGACAACACATTAAATTCCAACCATATACAATTGCAAACATATATATGCATATGCAATATGAGGTGACTGAGCCGATCTAAAACCTAGACTGTGTGTGTATATGCAACCACGAGCAACCACTAGCAATCACTTGTAACCACTTGCAACCATCATCCATAACATGTTTCAATTACATGTTTTCATCCAAAGGGTTTCTACCTAAAAGATAAGGTTGAGGAAAGATAGATAAAAGCGCAACTTAAGGAAAAAGAAAGATCAAAGATGTACCCTCGAAAAGAAAAGAGTAGGCTGCGCGTATTCTAGCTTCAGTTTCCCAAGTTGCGTCTTCCTCGGCGTCGCTCCACTGAACTTTGACGAGCTTGACTTCGCGGTTGCGTAGCTTTTTCACTTCCGTTCCTAATATGCGGGTTGGAACTTTCCTCATGGTTGCTTCGCGTTCCACTTCAGCTTCTTCTAGGATATTTGGCTCTACCACTTCAGCAGATTCATGTAGACATTTTCGGAGGTGCGAAACATGGAAAACGTTGTGAACTCCGGCCAGCTTTTCGGGTAGCTCTAATCTATAGGCCATTTTCCCAATTTTCTCGATAATAGGAAATGGCCCTACGAACCTTGGTGCTAGCTTTCCTGTGGTTCCAAAACGAACAACGTTCCTTAGCGGGGATACCTTAAGAAAAACTCTGTCCCCAACCTCAAATTCAAGGTCGGTCCTCCTCTTGTCGGCGTAGGATTTTTGTCTGTCTTGGGCTGTCTTCATCCTTCTTCGTATTAAGTCTACTTTCTCTGAAGTCTCTCGGATCATATCTGGCCCAAGTATGAGCTTATCAGTAGAATCCTACCAACAAGTGGGCGATCGGCACGGCCTTCCACATAAAGCCTCGAAGGGCGCCATTCCGATGGTGGCTTGGTAGCTGTTGTTGTAGGCAAATTCCACCAAAGGAAGATGGTCTTCCCACGTCCCTCCGAAGTCAAGGACGCACAGTCTTAAAAGGTCCTCCAAAACTCTGTTCACTCTTTCCGTCTGGCCGTCAGTTTGGGGGTGATAGGCTGTACTCAAGCATAACTGTGTGCCTACCGCTTCTTGCAGACTCCGCCAAAACTCACTTGTGAAGATAGGGTCTCGGTCACTAACAATGCTGGAGGGTATCCCATGGAGTCGGACAATTTCTTTGAGATAAAGAGATGCAAGGGATGAGGTAGTTCTTTTACTCTTGACAGGTAAAAAGTGGGCGCTTTTAGTAAGCCTATCCACTATTACCCAAATGCTAGTGTTGCCTCTTCTAGACCTAGGCAGCCCATCAATGAAGTCCATTGAGATGCTATCCCACTTCCACTGCGGGACCTCTAGAGGATGGAGCAGACCGCCAGGCTTCTTCTGCTCCGCCTTAACCTGTTGGCAAATCATACACTTAGAAACGAAATCTGCCACGTCCTTCTTCATGCCGTTCCAAAAGAAAGTTCTTTTTATGTCCTTGTACATTTTATCTCCGCCTGGATGTATCGTCATCTTGGAGTGATGTGCTTCCTCGAGAACCGTCTTTACTAAATCCCTTGTCTGTGGGACGCATAGTCTTCCATCTCGCCTTAGCCAACCCTTATCGTCGATGGAGTATCTGTTGAGGTGACTTGAAGTCTCACCCCTAATTAGCCTATCAATCGTTTCCACAAGCTGAGGGTCTTCGCGTTGTGCTGTCCCTATTGAGTCCACTAAAGTCGGGCGTATTTCGAGAGATGCTAGCAAACCCGGTACAAAATCGGAGGAGGGCCTAAAGTCAAAGCTGGCTATAAACTCTAGGCTTTGCCTTTCAACAAACATCGGGCTTAGGGTCAGTTTCTTTCGGCTCAACGCGTCTGCCACTACGTTGCCTTTGCCCGGAGTGTAGGAGATCTCGAAATCGTACGAGGCAAGAAACTCCATCCATCTCTGTTGCCTCAAGTTAAGATCTTTCTGCGAGAAAAGATATTTCAACGATTTATGGTCAGTGTAAAATTTGAACTTCTCACCTAGGAGATAGTGTCGCCAAGACTTGAGTGCAAAGATGATGGCAGCCAACTCAAGATCGTGGGTCGGGTAGTTCTTTTCATGCACTTTCAACTACCTTCCACCATAAGCTACTACCCTTCCTTCTTGCATTAGGACAGCGCCTAGCCCTGTCCCACATGCATCTGTATAAACTGTGAACATTTTGCTTCCATCTGGCAACGTCAAAACTGGGGCTGTTGTAAGAGCCCTTTTTAGTCGTTGGAAAGCAAACTCGCAATCCAAGTCCCAATTAAACACTAGATTCTTCTTTGTCAGCCTTGTGAGTGGAGCTGATATTTTTACAAAGTCTCTGATGAATTTCCGATAGAAGCCTGCTAGCCCGAGGAAGCTTCGGATTTCTGTTGCATTCCTTGGTGTCTTCCAATCCTGTACCGCTACTACCTTAGCAGGGTCCACAGCTAACCCTTCTTTGGATACTATGTGCCCAAGGAACCTCACTTCCTCTCTCCGAAAGTGGCATTTGGAGAATTTGGCTTTTAGATGATGGACTCGCAGAGTTTCCATGATTGCCCTTAAGTGCTGAGCATGTTCTTCTTCACTCTTTGAGAAGATCAAGATATCGTCTACGAAGACCACTACGAACTTGTTGAGGAATTCTCTGAACATCCTACTCATTAGGTCCACGAAGTAAGCGGGTGCGTTTGTCAAGCCAAAAGGCATGACAAGCCATTCAAAGAAGCTGTCTGGGGTTCTGAATGCTGTCTTATCGATGCTATCCTCAGCCACCCTTAGCTGATGAAATCCGATCGCTAAATCGAGTTGGGAGAAAACAGATGCTCCTACAAGCTGATCAAACAGATCGTCAATTCTGGGGAGAGGGTGCCTATTCTTTTTCGTTAGCTTGTTGAGCTCCCTATAGTCAACACACAGACGGAGTGAACCATCCGCCTTTGTAGCGAATACCACTGGAGCACCCCATTCTGAAATGCTCCTTCTAATGAACCCCCTTCTCTAGGAGCTCTTTAATCTGTTTACTGAGCTCTTTCCTTTCCCGTGGAGCCATGTGTCTAACGGGCAACGCAACGGGCTTTGCATTATCTACAAGATATATGCGGAAGTCTATCTCCTGCTTCGGAGGTAAGCCCCTCACCTCTTCGAAGACATCCGGATATTCACGGACCACTTTAACCGATTGCAAACTTTCAACGAAAGCCTCTAGCGATTCAAGATAACTAAGCATAACCACATACGAGGGATTACAAGTAATTTCCAGGGTGTTACCGAGTTGGGTCAGAAGCCTAACCACCCTTCTCTCACAATCAAGGACGGCACCATTACTGGATAGCCAGTCCATGCCCAAAATCAAACCATATCCCGAGAAGCCCAAAACAAAAGCACTACATCTAAATTCTACGCTTAGAATAGAAATTTTCAATCCCACACATATCATAGACAAATGAGCCGGGCCCCCGATTGGATTTGAAACAATTAAGGGGTCCTCTACCATACTAGTTTCTAGGTGCAGAGATTCTACTAAAGCAGATGAGATAAAGGAGTGTGATGCGCCAGAATAAAATAAAGTGCGAACTGGGTGATCATAAAGATAAACTACACTTTATACAGAAGTATTTATACCTCGCTGTTGCAGAGGTGGCGCTTCTAGCACATGGACCTGTGCCCCCGAGGTGGATCCAGCCCTCTGCCCCTGCCCTCGCTTCTTTGGGCAATCTTTAGCCATATGGCCTGTCTCACCGCAAGAAAAGCACCCACCATTCAACTTGGCCTTCTTTTTCCGGCAATCTTTCACTAAGTGCCCCACTTTGCCACAGAAATTACACTTCCTCTTCTCTTTGTTGTCTTTCCCGCCCTTCTTAAAGTCTGTCTTCTTAGGCTGTAAACCCTCTTTCTTCCCTTGAGAGCTTTCTGGCTTTGTCTCCTTCTTGCCCTTATCCTCTTCGTTCAGCAATGCCATCTGTACCAATCTTTCATACGTAGCTCCCATGGGTATATGGGTCATGGCCAAACTGTGTAATGGCTCATTCAACCCTTTGACAAAACGGAGAGACTTCTTGTGCGGGGTGTTGACTAGGTCCAGTCCGAACCTAGCCAGCTCATCGAACTGATTAACATACTCTTTGACTGTCATATTCCCTTGCTTAAGAAATAAGAATTTTTCCAACTGCAGACTCCTTTCAGCGTCTGAGAGAAATTTAGCCTCAAACCTTGCCCTAAAGTCCTCCCATGTTTCCACTGGTCTTTCTGCATTGTTGACTTCCCACCAGTAGGAAGCCTCGCCTTTAAGTAGCCATACTGCCAGTTGTACCTTCTGCCTATCTTCTACCTCAAAGATGACGAATAAGTCCTCGGTTTCCTTTAGCCAATTTCTAGCTGCCACGAAGGACTCAGTTCCATGAAAGTCCTTCCCTCCCATAGCTTTGAAATCTTTACATATCTTAGCAAAAGTATTACCCCGCGGAGGAGGTAGAGGAAGAGGTGCTGCTGCAGCTGGATGATTTCCTGCAGCTGGGGGAGGAGGAATAGTGGGACATGGCTGATTGGCCCTTGCTTCTAAGAATCGTCTAAACCAACCAGGTATTGGTATACCCTCTGGCAAGTTAAGTTCTTCGGACATGCTGAAATAAAAAGGATAGATTCAAAACGAAGGATAAAAGATAGTACCTATGGCTTTGGGGGACTATGCCTTTTTAAAATAAAATAATATTTTATCTTTAAAAATGCTTCTTTAAATTTTCTTTTGAAAATAAATTTTCAAAACTTTTTATCTTATCTGGTAAACCTATGCTCTGATACCAAGTGAAACACCCCACCTCCGTTAGGGTCACTCTCAAAGGGAATGCCCTAATTTTGGTGGAGGTTTATAAGTATAAGTCACAGATACACAAGACAGATATAAATACACATATTTTTGAACAGCGGAAAACAACAATAACTTTTATTTCATCAGAATACGTGTTTCACAAACCATGCCATAATTGTCTTAAAATACTTCCAAAAACCATTACATTTCCATAACTGTCTTGATTTCATTATTTAAAGAAGCATAAAAACATAAGTAAACTGCATAAGTCCCCGAAGTTGCAATCCAAAGCCATAGTCCAAAGCGAAAGAGATCCAAGCAATACATTCTTTCTCTTCAAGCTGGATGTGAAAACTGGTCAAGCTGCGGTATTCCCTCCCTATGGACCTGGGGGGGGGGGGGGGAAACGAAAGAAAAGAAGACGAAAGAAAAGTAGAGTCAGACATAAAGCCTAAGTAAGTCTAGGACTATTCAGTCTATGAATAAAGAATTGGGCATGATAAGTATAAAACTGGAAATGGGAAAGCACTATAAACTAAGTTAAGTTGTCTAGAGTCGAATATACTATCGTACCCCATATTAATCTCTGCACCTCTGTAAACTAGTTCCCAACAGGCACCCCATAATCAGGGTGAAGTGATCCATTTCAAATGATCGGCTCCTACTCGCATAGTTACATGTGTCTTACGGCCCCCGATGTTGTAGTTACCTATGCTGGTCCCACCATGGTGTGTATCAAGTCCCATGGTGGTGGCCCGACACAATTCTAGAATGCACAGGTATGCTACTGGTGCCCAGTGCCTTATTTTTCTGCGCCGGAGTGTGTGCACGCCCGCACCCCATTAGAACCTACATTGCTACACCACCGCCGTCGATTTGACCTCTTACAGTCAGCCCAGTAATCGTGCCCCACCCTGCCTAGTTCAGGGTATCCTGATACACCTTGTAGGGTTACTGCTGAAAAGGGTCCCCCGCTACTAGGTTTTCTATTTCTAGCCAACATGCTAAGTTGGTTAAGTGTTTTGAAAACATAACCCCCAATCAGTCTGTATAGTTTAGCATGTTCCATTTTGATTAAGTATTAATTCAATTTACTTAATCCTATCAATCCTGACTCAGCATTAATTGTCTTATTAAAGCCTCGACCTCTCACATTAGATAGGTGTTGTTGTGGTTGCCTGTTGCCGGTTAGGTCCGGGCAGTCTTACGCCACAACTCAGTCTAACCTCGGGTCTTTATTGGGCTCCGTGTTTAACCACCCACATTGGATAGGTATTGTTGTGACTACTGGACTGCCGGGCGGTTCCGGGCAGGTTTACGTCACAATTCAATCCAACCTCGGGTTAAACACATCGTATTTTCTAAGTTTACATATTTTGTCTCTTCTCTTTTTATATGTAAATATTTGCGGCCCATTATTCAAATTCATCTTTATTGCGTAAAATTAATTTATACCACTTAATTGTTTTCAAGGTCGTTGGCATGCGTCAAACATGCCAACACATATGTTTATATTTTAACCCAAATGTCATTACCCCTGTTTTATACGCTTGCTACAATATAACATATGTTGGGTTTAACATTTAAACCCAACTTAGCCACAAGAAAAAGGGGAGGCTTAGAACATGGTGTTTATATATTCTAAGTAACATAAAAAGGGGGTGTGAACGCATGAACTTGCAACATAACGATCTAATTAACATAAATTAGGCACTTGTGAACTTGCATTGTAATAGCATATAATCATGGCATAAACATACCTAGACATGAATCATGGTTTTTAATCTATTCATGTAAACTTGCAATTGGAATGTAAATCTAACGTAATTATGTGTCACATATATCATCCTATGATTTTGATAGCAACATAGGCCTAAGACATGTTTTCAATTAGGCATAACACCAAACATAGTTTAGTCATGTTCATAGAATTAATACAAGTTCACAAAGATGCTTGCTTTTGTCCCTAAAACAAAAGTATGGTTTTTACACTTGAACCATGATGCCAACTCCAACATAAATTCATATAAACCATAATACTTAATTGAATCCAATTACACACTAAAAGTGATCATAAAAGTATGTACATCATATTGGCATAATAGTGAATCATATACTTGCATGAATCTCAAATAAACTACCACAAACCTATAGTCGTTAACATGAATCATATACTTGCAAATATCCAATAGGTGTTGAAATAAACTACCACAAACATATAGTTGTTAACTTTCAACATGAATCACATACTTGCAAATATCCAATAGGCCTAACACCGTTATACTACAATATCCCAAATCGATTCAGAATTAGAATCATAGCAACATATAATCATGAATTAAATTAAGTACAATTCCATTTCTCATTTTACATAAATCAAAACTCAATTGTTCATTCACATCGGAATAGCACTCTACTTACAACGTATGACGAATCTTCAATTCAGGAATCTGAATTCTGAATTTGAAGATGCTATCCTTTGCTGTAGGCGTTGATTTGATTTAATTGACGTTGCTTTAAGCTTTAGAATTGTCTCCTAATCGTCTCTCAATTTTGACGGCTATTTCTAGTCTTTCCTCGGCAGCATGACGATCTCATTCTAATTTTTATTTGTATGAATTAGGTGGAGTCTTAGGTCCTTTTTATAGAATTTGTGAATTGATTAGGACCGTCGATGGAGCTTGGATCAATATCAGCCGTTTGTTTGAAGGAGAGACCAATCAGGAGCTGACACCTAGCCCTAGTGACAAGGCAAGGCTCAGAAATTTGGCCAAACACAGACTAGGCCAGCCAGTGGGGGCTGGGTTCGACCTGGCTCAGGGGCCAAGTCGACATGCCAGTCGACACCGTGTCGACTTGGCAGTCGACACGGGTGACCCAGGTCGACTTGGCAGTCGACACGGGTGACCCAGGTCGACTACCCAGTCGACCTGGGTAGCCCCAGGTCGACTACCCAGTCGACCTGGGTGCCTTGGGCGGGAAAATTCCCGCCCTGGCCAATCCGACCCGATTTTGAATTTTGAATTGGTTTTTCTGAGCTGTTTTGAATTTTAAACTGAATTCTGAAACTTCCGGAGGCCATATCTTCTTCATACAGAGTCCGTTTTACGCAAACTCGGACTCTATCCTAAGCAGAATTCCGAGACGAACGCAATGGCGTATCCCGTTTCCCTTAATTCTTTGATTTGAAATTAATTATACTTTAATTTGTGAATTTCACTGTTATAGAATACACGGGGTGTTACATATATGTCCCTATACTAATGCGAAAAATCAGGCAGTTTACTGATTCAGTTGACCTCCTTAATGCAATGTATGTTAAGTGCTATGAATCCAACATGTATGCAAATAACCTAACATAATATGTAAATGCTATATGCGTGCACAATCATCATCCAAATGCAACATCTAGATGATACACCCATTTCCAACCGTAAAAGAAGAAAAATGCACACACATCCATATGCAGTATGAGGGTGATTAAGCGAATCTAGTTCCTAGTGTGTGTGTACATGCATCCACGAGCAACCACTAGCAAACACTTGCATTCATCAAACATAACATGTCTCAAACACATGTTTATATCCATTGGATTCCTTCCTAAAGGTCGAAGATTCGATTGATAAGATATACTTAATGATAGAAACAAGTACGAATAAAAGCTTTGGAAAAAAAAGGTAAGAACATACCCTTGAAAAGAAAAGGGTACGAAGCACTAATATTGTCTTCAGTCTCCTAAGTTGCATTCTCGGGGCCCTCTCCCCATTGAACTTTCAACAACTTGACCTCTCGGTTGCATAGATTCTTAACCTATAATCAAAGAATACGGGTAGGAAATCGTCAAATTGTCACCTTTCGTTCCACCTCTACTTACTCAAGCATACTCGGCTCAACTACTTCCGCGGTACCATGCAAGCACTTCCGTTAATGAGAAACGTGGAAAACATCATGAACACCGGCCAGTCTCTCTGGTAACTTCACCCTATAAGCCATTTGACCAATCCTTTCTGTTATGGGAAATGGTCCTACAAATGTTGGCGCCAATATTCCTATGGATTCAAAGCGAATTACATTCCTCAAAGGTGATACCTTGATGAAAACCATGTCTCCCACTTCAAACTCAATATCGATCCTTCTCTTATCTACGTAGGACTTCTGCCTGTCTTGAGCTATTTTCATGCATCTGCGAATAAGATCAATCTTCTTAGAAGTTTCCCTAATCATCTCAGGTCCAAGTAGAAGCCTATCTATAGACTCCCATCAACAAGTCGGCGATCTAAAGGGTTGTCCATACAGTGCCTCGAAGGGTGCCATGCCATTACTAGCCTGATAACTGTTGTTGTAGGCGAACTCTATCAATGGAAGATGCTCTTCCCAAGTCCCTATGAAATCAAAGAAGCCTATCTAGCCTGATATTTGTAGAAGCCTATCTCAGGCCAAAGAATAATACCTACATGCTACAATCAAACATAATTTCCATACTACTCACAGTGAAAATATATTTTTATATAGATATTCAGAAATTTCGAAACAAGGCATATTGTAACACCCCGTAATTTTAAAGAACATTAATAAACTAAAGAGATACTTAATTACATTATGGGAATTAAGTAAAATAGATTGTACCATTGCGATTGTCTCAGAATTTTGGTTCAGACAGACTCCGAGGTTGCGTAAAACGGATATCATATGAGGAAGATGTAAAGGTCAGAAGTTTGTATACATATAAGAAGTGTTTATGTAAATATAATTCAAAATAAACGAAGTGATAAACAAAGGCGGCAAGGGAGGGAACCATACCCGTTGTGGGACAACCAACACCTGGTCTGGGTCGACCTATGGGTCGACCCAAGGTCAGGTAGGTCGACCCAAGTGGGGGTGGGTCGACCCACACACGATTTGGCGAAGTTCATTTTTCTGGTTCTGCATTGTTTTATCAACGAGGTTCATTATTTTTCTAAGCAGTTGGATTTAAGAAAAGCAGGGATCTGACGATTAAGGATTGTCTTGTGAACTATATATAAAGGTATGCACTCTTATCAAATCAATTACACTTCTTCATACTTCTTCCTCAAACTTCTGTTCTAAAAATTTAAGATGAAGATAGGGAGATGATGCCGAAACTTGGATTGAATCAAGACAATTCTTATCTGACTTATACAAGAATCCCTTCTGCAACATCAACATATCATCCTCTTTTCTTTAAATCCAATCTCTGTGATTTCATGTTACTTTTGGATATAAATTTTAGTAGTAATCTTGACATGTTAATAAACCTGGATCTGAGCATATACCGGTTAATAAACTAATTCATATCTAAACAGTTTTCTGTAATTACATGTATTTTCTATACCACTATTCTGTTGTTTATTTATTATATGCCTATTTCTGTTCTTCTCTGTCTCTTTTCCCCTTTTTATTTTATAAGTCTAAGCTACCTTTGAGCCTAGACCAATCTTGTAAGAGACATACGCATGAACGAAATCAGGACAATTGGGGAATGTTTGTGAATGGAAATAGAAGAGGGAAATTTGGGGCATATATTGTACTGTGGAATATGAATAAATTTTTTAGGGTGTATGAGCATGTAAATCTGTAGGCATAATTCAAAGATTAAGTGGAACATGTTAATGAAACTATATATAACCCGTGGAATCTATTAAATATGTGGGGGTTAAGTAAATCTGTTAAAATTATGGGATTAAGTAAACTTGTTTAATCTGTTGGGGTTATATGTAACTGTTAATCTATAAGACTTAACTTGTTACATCAGTTCGAGATATATTAGTCTGTTAATTTGTAAAACTTAACTCGTTAATTCTGTGGGGGTTATATGAACCTGTTAATATGTAACCTATTAAATTTGTGGGGGGTTATGATGTAAGGCTCAACCTGTTAAAATCCTAGTTAATTAGGGGCACAAGTTTTAGGGGTTTGGCTTGTGTCATCTGTTGTGTGGGGCCCATATCAGTCAATAGCCCATTTTGGTATTAACAGTTACCCTGCACTAGGTAGGGGTCAGGGCACACATACTGAACTGATAGTAAGAGGTTCATTTGAAAGGGTGCATATACGTGCGCATTCCAACGGAGTCATGGGAGTGCATGGGTCCGATCTGTAGGGGAAAATAAGCCGTTGTAATAGGTCAATGTCCTTCTGTAGGTTGCCACTTTAGGAAGTAATACACCCTGCTATGGGGCCGACACAGGATATTTACACGTTAGGGAGCCGATCGCTTAGGGTAGTAATTATGGTACATATAGTCCTACCTGTTTCTGTTAAGGTAACCGTTATTTCTATTTAGGGTAACACCCTTTATATTCTGTTGACGTACTTGTTATTTCTGTTTGGGGGTAAAACTCATTATGTAACTAAAGTACACCTAAACCTACCATTATATTTCTGTTGGGATCATTCTGTTTTTGTTAAGTAATTAAGGAACACCTAATTCTGTCATAAATCCTATTATGCTAGTATTGCTGTAGAGAAAAGTAAGTGAGAAGCATAGCTTGGTCCATATTACCCTGTTTATTATGCTTATCCTTCTCATCCTGTTTATACTTGATGTATGTTACAGTCACCCCTCATCCAGTTTTATTTACCTGTCTTGATATTTTTACTTCTTTATATGCTAAAAGTCACTGGACTTGCCAGACTTTATGTTTGACCCTTTTTGTTTTCCTTTCTCTCTTTCCTTCTCCCCCAGGTTCTCAGGGTGGGAATGCTCAGTCGTGATTAGGATTCTCTCTGTTTCTGCTTGCTGGATTTGCTTTGATGTATCGCTTCGACTACTTGTCTACTTTATTATGGCTATTATTGGGGATTATGATTTTACATTTCTGTACTCTGGTGGTTTTTAGCGCAAAACAGGTATTTTGGTTTGATGTATTTGGTTTCGGTATTTTAGCCTGATGTTGTAACTAGTTTGATGTATTTGTTTTTGGTTTGATGTGTTTGAATCCCTTTTCCTTTTCTTTTCAGCATGTCTAGGGAACCGAATCTTCCCGAGGGCATTCAGATACCTGCTTGATTCTGTAGATATCTTGAGGCTACGACACCTATCGGAGGCCAAGGAGATGCCTCTCCCACAGTAGTAGCCTCTGTTCCTCCACCTCCTCGATAGATAATTTCTCTATGATATGCAAGGACTTCAGTGCTATGGGAGAAAAACCATTACGTGGAACTGAAAGCTTTGTGGAAGAACAGAATTGGCTGTGAGAGACAGAGAACTTGTTTGGACTTTTTGAGGTTGACGACCGTAGAAAGATAAGTTGGCCACATGGCAGCTTAAGGACGGGGCTTTGTTTAGGTGGTAGGTGACATAAGCAGAGTGTCTAGTAGATACTTGGACAAATTTCTGATAGAGATTCGAGACGAAGTTTCTTTCTCATGCAGAAGAGAGTATGCAGATGGAGGGATTCTTGCCACTTAAGCAAGGAAGTGTGTCTGTTAAAGAGTATGTCAATAAATTTAATCTGTTGGCAAGGTTTGGTCTAGAATTGGTGAATATCCCGCACAAGAAAGCTTTATGGTTTGCGAGAGGATTATATAAACCACTCCAAGCATTGACATTGTCTCATATACCGATGGGGGTAACTTTTGAAAGACTTGTTAACATGGCATTGATGCACAAAGATGGTAAGGATGAGAAGAAAGAGGTTACGACCGATGAGACGCAAAACAAGAAAGTGTGGCCCAAGAAAGAAACGCAAAAGAAGGCTAGAAAGAACGATAAGGATCAGAACAAGAAGAAATGTCATGGATGTGGGTGCTTGGGTCATCTGGTCAAGGATTGCAGAAAAAGAAAGAATGCTTGTTTCAACCATTGTGAAGTTGGACACTATACTAGAGAATACCCAAGAAGCAAGGACTAAGGCAAAAGGCAGGACCTTCTGGAGGGTAAGTGCATGCTATTGAGGCTAGTGGACCGGACAGAGGTAGGAAAGTTTATGTTAAAGGTTTGATTTCCCATTCCGATCATCCAGTTAGGACTCTTTTTTATTCTGGCGCTTTTCATTCTTTTATATCTGATTCTGTGGTTGAGTCTCTACACCTTAGTATTATTATTTTTTCTTATCCCGTTATCGTCTCAAACCCCATTGGGGGCATGGCTCATCTGTCTATGATTTGTCGGGTTTGAGGATATCTATGTTAGGCGTCAAGTTCGAGTGCGACGCGTATGTGCTTGGCTTTATGGGCTATGGTCTGATTCTAGGGATTGATTGGCTAGCCATGTATGGTGCCATCCTAGACTATGAGAGGAGGGTCGTTAGACTTTTGATTTGCCGAGGGAGGACTCTCGAGATTTCCTGTGACCCAAAGGGGTTTGTCATGCTTAGTTTCCTAGAATCACTTGATTCTTCTGTCGATGATTTACGGTCTGTAACCATAGTCTATGAGTATCCGGATGTTTTCGATGAGGTTCGACGCTTACATCCGAGGGTGAATAGCGTTTTTGAGAATTTAATGAAAATTTAAAACTTATGTTATAAACTGTATGAATCAAACACCATAGAAACGATCACAGACACAAAATCAAACTCAAATGCAAAATAAACAAAAATAAAAATGCAAAAAAGGAAAGAACACACCGGATTTTATACTGGTTCAGATTGCTTATACGTCCAGTCCCATGCAACGCTGGATTGCACAGAGTTTTATTACTATATCAATAGTCAATTGCAACCTCCTTGATTTCACGGCTACAAGGGATACCACCGATTCCGTCCTTGATCTCGCGGTTATAAGGGATACCACCGATTCCGTCCTTGATTTCACGGCCTGATTACTTACACAATTCAAATAATTACAAACAGCCTTATAACTCTTCAATAGCACTTGATTCAGAGAGTAATGAGTAGAGAGTGTAAAGAGAAGAAGTTTGATTAAAACAGAATTGAATTCGGCAATGTATAAATGTGGAAATCATAAAAATGATTAAGAATAATGGTGTAATGGAAGAGAGTGAAGTTAGAGAAGAAGAGATGATTAAAAATTCGAATTCAAGCCCTTTTTATAGTGTGTGTGAAAGGTTGCAACGTTTCTGGAGCATAACAAATAGTGAAAAGACACTTCCTTTCAAATTTAAATTTCTGACAGTTATATGTCGACATAGCCTTTATTTTATGTTGACGTATCTATAAATTTTATGTTTTTTAAAGCATTTTCAAAGTATTTAAATCAATATTTAAATTCTGGATATTCCTAAAACAAAACTAGTTGCTAAAACATTATTTTTCAAGTATAAAATATTATTTAAGCATATGATTAAATACTTAATATATATGTGATATGAAAACTATATATAATATAATTATAAACATATATATAGGAATTTATAAAGAGATATTTATAAACTATATATAAACAAAAGGTTATATGAAGAATCAAATATAAACTTAGTAAAATATGTTTAATAAAACTATAAGAATACTTATAAATTAGAAAATATATTTGAAATCATAAGTTTGAAATTCTTTAATCAAAACTTGATAATATAAATAAATATTCTAAAGTGTAAAATCATATGAAATCATAAACATACTTATAAAGTTATAAGATTTAAAATATAAAATTATATAACTATATAAACTTATATAAACTTATATAATATAATTAAAACTTTAAACTTATATGTTTGAAATCATAAGTAAAATAATTTAAAATTTGAAATTTGAAAATTAGAATTTTGAAATTTGAAAAAGAGAATTTGAAATTTGTAAAACAGAATTTGAACCTGGAGTGCTATTCAGAGTCTTACATAATCTAGACTCTATAACTATATTAGTCTTGAACTCTTTAAATCTTGAATACTCATGAGTCTTGAAATTTCTCTGAACTCTGAATCTCAGATATCTTAAAAACTCTAAAACTGCATAGTCTTCAGTACTTAACTCCTATATACAGAACCTGCATATATATATATATATATATATATGTCTATATATTCTAGATAGAGATGTTAGTATATATTTTATAATCAATGATAATTGAAATAAGGTTGTTGTCATCAAAACTCCATTCTCCAACAATCTCCCCCTTTTTGATGATGACAACATTAGTTTATAAAATATCATATTTTTATATACCTGTTGATGATGATCCTTTTAACACTTCCCCTATTTATACGAATCCTATAAACTGTGTCTATATATTATAATTTCTCCTCCTTTGGGATTATCCAAATTTTTTTTCTAAAACAACTCTCCCTAAATCCTATAACTATCTAAATAATTCCTATACTAAAATAAAGTACTCCCCTGAATCCGAAATCTATCTAAACCTTATAAAATACTCCCCCCTAAATTTTTGCCTATATAATATCCTATTCTATATATAATTTCTCCTAAATTTATAACTCTCCCTTAATCTATATTTCTCTGTAAATTTCTATAACTCCCCCTAAATCTATGACTACACCAGTCTAATAATCTTAATAGAAGGATAATTAACTAAACAAATCAATTAATTCAAGCAAGAAAATCAAGCCAATAAAAAAATAACAAATCAATCCAAACAAGAAAATCAAACCAAACAAACAATCTAAACAATGAAATCAACTAAAGCATTCTTAAACATTCAACTAATCCTTAGAAAATCTAGAACACCCCCTTAATCTAATAAAAGACTATCCTAAACACTAATTTTCTTAAAAACTATAATAAGACTATAATCTAGACTTAATAAATAACTTTGATAAGATATTATTGAAATTAAGATGTAAGTTAAGCAGTTTAATCCAAACAATCAATTAATTTAAGTTTTGTTGTCACAAAACCTCTATTTATCCTTAAACTTATAAAGCTCCTATCAACTGCAAATGCATAAGTATATTTCTAACATACCTATCAACCACTAATGAAATTCAACCATGTCAAACAATTCAAACAAGTCAATCAAATCAGGCCAAATAAATCAAACAAACCAAACAAATCAATCAATCCAATTAAGTCATTCAATTCAATTAATTCAACCAAGTCAAACAAGTCAATTAAGTTAATCAAGACAAAGTAAATATGTTATGTATTTGATTAATAATCCTATATTTCTAATTAGATAAAAACTTTTCATACTATATACTTGTTGTGTGTGGAGTTAAAGTTAACATGTAACGCAATGTGTTAGTTATAATGCAATATGTTATTTGCAAAATTATATGAAGTGATATATTGAATGAAATTTAACTTGGATGTGAATGATTTTAATTTGAGATATACTCTAATAATGATGTATGATATGAAATAAGATGTGTAATGATAGTATACAGAATGATTTGTTAATTATATCTATTTAGGTAACACATATTCAAAGTACTATTTAACTATTATGCATATGCATATATATTATACATTGTTTGAATTAAATAAGGGCAATATATATTAATTTCTAGACTTAGGTTAATGATACTTATAAAAGAGATTGAAAGGATAGTAAAGATAAAAAATTTATGGTATTCATAATATATAATAACATATTTAAAATAATTCTACGAGAAATGTGGAGTTAAATAATCTTAGTAGGATTCTTCTTTAATATAAAATGAGAATATAGAATTTTATCATATAAAGTAAACATATAGTCATATATACAAAAAATATTTTAAAAAAGGATTTAAAATTTAATTTATTATGAAATATAAATCAATCTTTTGATACAAATCAATTTTAAAGTTATACTTTTAGAAATCAAAATATATTAATTTGTTAAGGAACCATTTATATGTTAAAACTTTAAAAAGAAATCTATAGCCATAGTAAAATTATGAAATCTGGATATAAATTGAACTATAATTTCTTATATTTAATACATAAAATCATATACATATATTATTTTTATACCAAAATATTAGGTTAAATATTTAAGCTTTTATAAATCTTAATAAGAAATCAAACTAAGTATTTAAGTTACAAATAATATTTGTGATAATGTAACCCAAAATTGTTACGAAATCATATGAATAATATATAAATTAAACTATGTATGTTTAAACTATATAAAAGATGAATAAATTTATATTTTATAACAATAT
>JASFAX010007119.1:0-27714 GCA_030737875.1 Allium sativum | reverse complement strand
ATGGGCAAGTTGAACCAATCAACAAGATTCTGAAATCAACCATTAAAAAGCGACTAGAGAAAGCCAAAGGTGGATGGGTTGAAGATCTTCCGCTTGCACAATGGGCGTACCACAGTACTCACAAAACTGCAACAGGGCATACTCCGTTTTCATTAGCATTTGGATCTAAAGCAATGATCCCAGTCGAATTGGAAGTTCCGACTCATAGAAGGATCTACTTCAACCAAGCGGAGAATGAAAAACTTCAACTCGAAGCACTTGATTTACTAGAAGAAAGAAGGAAAGAATCTGAACTTAGAGTTATAGCATATGAAAAGAGAATAGCTCGCCATTTTAATGCTCAAGTAAGGAGAAGAACCTTCCAAAAAGGGGACTCGTCCTTAAAAAGATCATGACAGGGACCGGGGTGCTAGGGCCCAATTGGGAGGGACCATATGTGATTAGCCAGAAATTTCTGGATGGTACATTTGCATTAAAAACGACGGATGGAACCCAGCTTCAAAGAGCATGGAATACAATACACCTTCGTCGCTATTTCTTTTAATGTTCTTTTCATATAACTTGTCAATAGCATACATTGTACATACCGTATATCACCATTGCAAGTTCTATAAATATGAATGAAGAGAATTGCATTGCATGTATAGATTGCACAATTGCAAAATTTTCCCTTGAATTTTAATTTCAACTAAATATCCTTCGAAAATATAGTGACATTATTATGATCTA
Source organism: Allium sativum (assembly GCA_030737875.1). NCBI lineage: Eukaryota > Viridiplantae > Streptophyta > Magnoliopsida > Asparagales > Amaryllidaceae > Allium > Allium sativum. The sequence continues at coordinate 26,985 of JASFAX010007119.1, read as the reverse complement.
ACCAATCTTGGTAATTGTTGTAGTATGTCCAAGTTGGATGGCTCAAGTGCCTATCACTCAACGCTAAAAACATCATTCGTGGAAAACATGAAAGTGTGGGGGCACTTTCTTAATTACAAGACATCTAACCCAAATTGCGACATAGCCCGGTAAGTGAACTGACATTTAACCCTAAAGCTGAAAACCTTCCCAGGGGGTGCTCGGTTAATCATCGACGCCATTGATACATGGCTGGATTACGATACAAAGGCTGAAAACCTTCTCGGGGGGTGCTCAGTTAATCGGCGATGCCATTAAAACATGGCTGGATCACGACACAAAGGCTGGGTTACTAAAGGAAAAACCTCCCCAAGAGGTGCTCGGTTAATCATCGATGCCATTGACATATGGCCGGAGTGTGATACAAAGGCCGGGTTTCGGTAAGTCGTCGACGTCATTAATACATGGCCGGAATATGACGCCAACACCGCCCCTTAAAGACCCTTTCGAGGGCATCCGATCAGATGTTGGATCCTTCAAATCCAACTATTGATTCTGGGTCTTTCAAATCCAGTTACTGACGGAAAATATGGGTTTCCCAAAACTCAATTGATAATATGCAAACTTTTATTGGGACGTCTAGTCATATACCGAGGCTCCTAAATGCGGTTAATGATGGACCCGAAATTTTTATTAAAGATACCCTATGGAATCTACGAATGTTTAAGCCCTTCGGTCGCAATGGGTAGAGAATTTACCAATATTACCTCTCAGACGAGGGCATAAGAGTAAGGGCACATCTTTATACACGATATTAGAACTCTATGTTGCAAAAGTACGAAAAGAAACGAAAAGTAGATACTCGTCTCTCTAGTACAAAACTACATATAGTGTTTAACGTGTTAGGTCATGTCAGCTAGTTAGTCATCAAAGTGTCAGTGCAATTTCAGACCGCAATGGTGTATGTTAGTAAACGAGGATCGATAGGTTTTTAAACCATCAAATAAATTAAGTTTACAAAATATCTCATTTGATTCGCGTTTGAGAGTCGCGTACATAAACAATTGATCTATTGGCGAAATGGGCGATCAATATAAAAAAATGACTTAGAATCATGCAGTACTTTGAATATTTCGAAGCAGACTATGGTGATTCAGTTTGAAGCTAGGACATCGACCGGCTTCAAATGAAAGATGACCGATCGGTCAATACCTCCAACGACCGGTCGACTGTGAACCAATCGCCCAAGTAACAAACATGCACTAACAACGAATACAAAGGCCATGGTGAATAAAAGAATACGCAACAAAAAGAGTCATGAGTTAAACGGCCAAGTCAACCTACCACGTCTCCAACACAGAAAATTAACCCATGTCGCAGCAGTCATAGTGTACCAACATCAAACAAACACATAAAGTTAAGGGCGAGGACCGGAACTCGCTTAATACAACCGATCTAAACATAAAGCCCACCAAGCCAAAAAGTCATCAAACATCAAAAAGAAATCCCTAGGCCCTCGGGTACTTCCTGGGGCGTCCTACCTTCTTCTTTGCTTGGGCAGACCCAGAAGTGGAAGCATCAGCAGCAGGCTTCTTACCGGACGACAACTCGACATCCCCCTACGGAAGAGCAGTAATGAGAGCGTCTCGAGTCCTCAGAGCGTGAATCAACTTTACTTTATCAGCCTCCAGAGTAGAAATGCGGTCGAGGCTCGCTCGGTGAATTCTCTGAAGCTCCCAATTCAAGCCATGCCAGCTTTGGATTTTCCTTGAAGTGTGATCCCTAAGCGATTCCATCTGCTTCTCGAATTTACGTAAAGTATCATCCATGCGCCCGAGCAGTCTGGATTAGCCACCATGATATCGCAAGATGTCACTTGCCGATCGACATGAGATACTTCAAAGTTGGAGGAAATTCTATGTAAATCCCAGTCAGGAAGTTGTTGGGAAGCTTGGAGTTGCAAGCCCTTAGTGCGTAGGGAGGCCTATTTATAATCGATTGTATCTCCGAATAGGTGGGACCAACGAGCAACGGGGAGGTCACTGATGGCTAGCCGGTAGTATCTTCGTCCAAATGGAAGTGCTTATTTATCTTATGCATGTTGGAGTTTGGGTCCATCCTAAGTAAAAGAAAGGAAATGTTCATTTTTCTTATCATAAAGAACAAGTATAGAAAAGCAGCCGGCCAGTGGTAATCTTGATGCAGGCCGATCGGCACACCCGGAAGATTGCACAGGAACCACGGGGCCGACCGACATCACGAATGAGCCGATCGGTACCGTTAACCTCCCAGGAAAGTAAAACCAACCGATCGGTGCTCAATGAAAGCCGATCGGCGCTTACACTCCATAGGAAACTTAATGCAGACCAACCGGCGCCTATACCCAGCCGAGCAGTACGATTGAATTTCAATCAAAATTGTGAAATTATAAGGTTCACGCCCAATTCCTGAACCATTCGCAACTTTAAACATATACATTGACGAACCCAGTGGTGCTGAGTGTATGTAGTTTCCTAAACAAAACCCATTGATAGAAAAGCAACAAACCCAAAGAGTTCTCGAACCTAGCATATCACCAAGCAACTCATGGACATTGAACAAAATGAGAACCTTGAAAACCGAATTTTATGGTGAAGGTGTGATTTACAGTCATGATGACGAAATAGTAATGCATGATCGCATTTCAAAGTATTTCAGCATCATAGCAGCTAAACCAAGAGTTTATGTTCATTAAAACCTTCGCCTTTATCTCAAATCAAACCCAAACAACATTGTTCTCAAAAGAAAAAAAACGCACGGGTGCAAAAGCCAAATCAGAACAAGTTTATGGCCGAACTAATGACACAATCAAGTGGTTACCCAATAATCATATTTCAATCAAGCAACATCAATCTCAAGCAAGGAAACATTACAATTCAAATAAAAAAGGGGTTAGAGACAAACCTGGCAATAGAAAAAGCGACCTGGAACTCGAAGGAGGGGGGTTCGACGAGAAGCTTGAAAGAGAAGGAGAACTCGACTTTCGATTTTCTTTATTTTTCGTTTAAGAATCGACGGCCATAGATTTCCTTGAAGAGGATGAAATAAAATTAAGTGAAAATGATTTAGTAGAGAGTTATAATATAAGGGTGTGTTGGGAACTCAAGAGCCAAGAGGTCACTTCGGTCAAATCTCGGGTCAAATCCAGGAATACCAATGGACATGTGCCGACCGGCCAGAAAACACGCTACCATCCGTTCCACTTATGTTTAAAGATTGATCAGTCTGACCTAGTTTTTTGTGTTAGTTTACACTATCCATTTGTGAGTGGAGAAACCGGAATCCATCAATTCAAAATGAAAGCTTTTATGTCGAGGTCCACAATTTTATAAGAATAAAGATTGAGAACCTCGAGGGGCAAATGTTATCCACGAAATATGAGAGAACGCATCCGGTTGGTTTGAACAAGAAGAAGATCGATTGGTCAGATGGATTGCCATGAAGAGTACTCCAGTAGCGGGATACCAGTCGACTAAGAATGAATATGCTGATTGGTTCAACAGTAATGGTACCGATCGGGCTAGAACCAAGCACACTGATCGGATGGATTCAAGACCAAAGTGAAACAGTCCTATGTGAAGAAAAAAGAAAACTAACCAACCAGTCGGTTAAGATCCCTAAGTACCGGTCAGCCCCTTTGTGAAGTAGTGCATTTGGAGCCGACCGGTCCAAGGACAAGCGACCGTCTGGTTTTAATCTAAAAACCAAGTCATTCCATCTACGCAAAGGAAGAAATCGAGCACGTAGACCGGTCGGCAGAGACCTGTGGGCACCAGCCAACCTTCTTACGCCGATCAATCAAGGGAAATGTGGCCGGCCAAGCGTAAAGAGAAATTGATGCAGCGGGTCGATCGCACGAGCAAGAAAGGAAGCAGCGCCGATCGGCTGGACATGTTTTATACCGATCGAACTCTCAGACAACTGTTGCCAACCTGGCTTCTGTACAACTATTGCCAGGCTGGCCGGTGGCAAATCCGTAAATAAGTGATGACCGACCGGTGTCCCAGATGGCTATATCACACCATTTCTCCACTCCTATGAATAAAGGTCCAAGGCCCCATTAATGGGGAGTTTTTTTGGAGATCCCGAAGGGCTGCCAAACTACATTTTCAACCCATACTTAGCAAAAATCTTCATCTCCAATCATCCAGAGTGGAAGATTCAATTCCTAATCTACTAGAGTGCGTATGAAATCCTAGATCCGATCCAAAATCAAACTCAATTGAAGACTTCTCATCATTTTCTCTTCAATCATTTTCTAAGAGAGTGTGAGGATGAATGTAATTGAGGGATATGTTTGTCTTGTAATTCTACATGTGGTAATAGAATCAATGTTAAAAGTGGACATAGATCACGATTGATCAAACCACTTCAAATTTCGTGTCTCTTTCTTTACTTTACTATATTGATCGGTTCCACATTTTACATCGTTAAGTATTTAGAGAAGTACTCTGTGTACACTTGGTGTTTGTGCCATTTTTGACGCAAACAATGACATTATCTTAAAACTTCATCTCTTAATCTGTCGATATCGGGAACAACCAGTCGTCCTTTCTTAAGAATCCAACCTTCTCGATCGACCTCGAACTCTTTATTCTCTGGTTCCAATTTCTGAATAAATTCGACAAGCTTCTGGTCACGCTTTTGGCTCTTTCCAATCCTTTCAATAAGAGTAGGTTTTACCATTAAGCTTGCCAACATTTCAGGTTCCAACGCACATCGTGGCTTGAAATCAAATCCTGCCAAAACTGTAGGTGTTTCAATTTCGAAAAACATTGCTCCCAATCCTGCATGTCTTCAAATCAACGCATCTGCAACTGTGTTACCTTTACCAGGAATATATGCTATTTTAAAATCATACGATGCCAAAAACCATAACCACCGTTGCTGCCAAAGATTCAAATCCTTTTTGGAGAAAATATACTTCTACAACTTATGATCCATGAACAAGTCGAATCGAACTCCAAGTAGATAATGTCTACATATCTTCAGAGAAAATACGATCGCCGCTAACTCTAGATCATGAGTTGGATATTTCCTTTCATGCGGCTTCAGTTGTTGACTCGCATATCCCACAACTTTTCTTTTTGCATCAGCACCGCTCCATGCCCAGTACTGCATGCATCGGTGTATACAACCATATCTTCATTTCCACTCAGAATGGTTAACACAGGAGCACTCGTTAATCTCTCCTTCAGGATTCCAAAAGCTTGCTCACACTTTGCATCCCATATGAACACTTGGTTATTCTTTGACAATCTTGTCAACAATGCGGCTATCTTAGAGAAATCCTTGATAAATCTTCGGTAAAAACCTGCCAAACCAAGGAAACTTCTCACGTCCGCTGCATTCTTCGGTCTATCCCAGCCTTGGATTGCTGCGACCTTAGCGGGATCAACCGCTACCCCATTTCCAGTAACAACATGGCCTAAAACCTTACTTCATCCTTCCAGAAGTGACACTTCAAAAACTTATCCTCTAGCTAGTGCTTTCGCAAGATTTATAAAATAGTCTGCAAGTGCCTTGTGCTCTTCCTCTTTCTGAAAATAAACCAGAATATCATCCACGAACACAAGAACAAACTTATTCAACTGATCTCTGATAACTCTATTCATAAGATCCACGAAATACGCCAGCTAGTGCTTTCGCAAGATTTCTAAAATAGTCTGCAAGTGTCTTGTGCTCTTCCTCATTCTGAAAATAAACCAGAATATCATCCACGAACACAAGAACAAACTTGTTCAACTGATCTCTGATAACTCTATTCATAAGATCCACGAAATATGCTGGCGCATAAGTCAACCCGAATGGCATCACCAACCATTCAGAGAAACCAGATGGTGTCCTAAAAGAAGTCTTCGGCACACTATCCCTTGCCACCCTTAACTGGTGAACCCTGTTGCTAATTCCATCTGAGAAAACACCTTAGCCTCGTGAAGCTGATCGAATAAATCATCTATCCTAGGAAATGGATACTTCTTCTTAGTCACCTTGTTCAGCTCACGATAATCAACACATAATCTCAGAGATCCATCAGCCTTGGTTGTGAACACAATTGGTGGACCCTATTCGGACATACTCCTCCAAATGAACCCTTTTCCCAAAAGGCCACAAACCTGCACCTCTAACTCTCACTATTCCTTAGGCACCATTCGTCTAAGAGGTAAAACGATAGGTCTAGCACCTTCGACCAAATCAATCCTAAACTCAATCTCACAATGCAAAGGAAACACTTCGACCTCGTCAAAGACATCCTTAAACTCCTTAGCGATTGGCACATACGACAAGTCTTCCTATCGAATCACAAGCGAATATAGATAGCTTAAGAAGACTCCATCTTCGCGCTTACATCTAATCAACACCTTTTGCCCTTCCACATCCCCTACTCTCACCTCTAGCATCTCGCAATCCACTCTCGCCGCATACTTCCTGAACCAATCCATGCCCAAGATGATCCCGAACCCAGCAAAGTTAAGAACAAAATAATCACACACAAAAGAGAAACCATGACTCGATAACACTAGACCACAATAAGCACACACAAACTAGATGAACCCCCAACTGGATTAGTCACGATCAATGGTCTATACCAAATCATGCATTCTAACCCCAAACAGCATACAAGCTCATAGCGAACTTCTCGTTCTTTTAGTAAGGAGTCACAATATATGAACGAACATAGTTGGATAAAGCTTCAAAATTTGAAGCATACTCCAGCACTAGTCGATCATTCTGCTTTAACTCCACTAACTTTTTGAAAAAAATAGACTTCTAAATGGCCGAAATGAACTTTGTCTCAACTTGACTTGGAACTGAGCCCTCGTGATCTCATCTTCTGAAGTCTCAAGTGTGACATAGTTCCAACAATCCTAGGCTTTACCCTGTAGCTTCCTCGATGCAAGCTTTCTCTTAGTTGCATCATCTATACCTAAGTCACCAAAGATCCTTATGCACACATCTATCCATCTCTGAACCTCTTCAGTCGGCTTTGTCCCTTTAAACGGTTGTTCTCCAAGAGAAGTGAAGTCTTTGCACAGCATCGCGAAGTCCACAAATCTTGGTACCTGAACTTGAACTCCAACGTCAACTGTGGTTGCTCCTAGAGCGGGTACCCTCCTTACGTTCACTGCCATCCTAGCCTCGAACATAGCTGGGTAATCTGGTATACCGCCGTCACCCCCGCCAGGAACAGTCTTCTCCCTAGCAATGTCTCGACTATTAACAACTCATTCTAAATCTTCAATTTAGAATAACTAGCCACTTCTAAGAAAAACTTCTATTGGAGTTCAAACGCTACTACTATATACACTAATATATATAGTATACACCCATCAAAAATCTACAAGTATGTCTCTCATATGTTATTACGTCTTTGAACTTTGGCTAAAATTGTAAACCAGAGACCTGATGCCAAATGTGACAACCGCCCATAACTCCTGCGCTAAACAAGAGGAATAATGCGCTAAAAGGTGTGCCAGACAACTATAGACGATCATCAAGGTATGATAACACAAGCGAAACCTGTCGTAACTCACAGCACAAGGATAAAATATAATAAAACATATATAATAGGTAATAATAGTGGAGCACCATATAAACAAAATCTAAAACTTTCATATCATCTTGAAAGAAATCCATACAACTTTGGCACACTGTAGAAATCTATACATGAAACCTCACTACATAACCCTCAGAGTACATACAAACAACAGCGGAACATCCATATACGTATAATAAGCAGAATAATACGTCATCCTTCTGCTCGTATTCGATCAGCAACATCTCCACTAAGATCTACCATCTACAACCTGTAACTCAGTCTGCCCATCCACAACACCGTGATGAACAACCCAATGTAACGTCCCAGATTTTTCGGCTATTTGAATTCGACTAATTAAACTTGTTTTGAATTTTTATTTGGAATATTAATGGATTTTAAATATTAAATTCGTTAATCAAACGACGACAAAACGTTTATATTTATATTAAAAAGAACTCGAAACGGCGCGGTAGTTCGTAATATTGAATTTTTTACTTCAATGGAATATACAGAATCCGTTTTAAGTCAGAATTCTGTAAAACAAGAAATGTTGGAATCGATTTGTTTATATTTCTCTAATGAAAGAGAAAATCAAGATTTCGGCTTATATATTGTAAGTTATGACCAATTCAAATTTTAAATAGTCGCTATGGAAATCATTTTTAAATTATAATGTTTATCTAATAATTTAATAAGGAATTTCTATATATTTGGATATCGTTTAACTCGAAAACGTTAATATTGAGTTATAATTTTATATTTGTTGAATTTGAAGTGATATATTATTCTATTTGGATATATTTAATAATAATAATTTATTATTATTTAATTTAACTATTTTCGAATTTATTTATATCATATCAATATTATATAAGCTTTATAAATAGCTGTTTTTCAAACAACCTCCATTTTCGACGAAACATTTTTTTTTGGAATACGTATGGCTAGTTATTGCTAGATTTCCAATTTGCAGCCAATTGGAGTTATTTTGTCAGTAGACGAAATTTAAATGTGAACCGATGAATATATTGGAATTAAAATAACGTCATTGGGCAAACGGTTTCGGTTTTCGAACAAATTAATTTCATTGAATCTGGAATGGTCAGGTGTAGCAGTGTGTCTGTTTTTGTTTCGTTTGGGGTTCGTGTGTGTCGGTGCGAATTTAACAGTCAATGTTAAATATCAGTAGCCGAATAAAATTAAACCCACGCTAAATAAAATCTACTCTATATTCAGCCTACCCCATATATGCCTCTATCATAACATAGCCTACCATACACGCTCTCTTTTCACTTTCTTTCTCTACACAGCCTATTGAAACATCACGCTGACTTGGAATTCTTTTCATAATAAATAAATGCACACTGGTACCACTCAAAATTTACACCTATATAATGTCACACACATACCTATTTTCATGGCTAAATTGAGGAAAAGGGACACTATAATGTACAACAGCCCATATATTAATACAAGTACCTGCACGCCTACCCTAAGCAACTATTCCACAGCTACTAAATTTGCTGAAACATGTACACACGCATAGCCTAAGCCTACCCCGTAAATACTAGAAAAGAAAACTGTAACGACCCGAACATCCCCGAGAGGGAAAGCCGGGATTACTTTGAGAACACGACCAATCAGAACACAAACAGAAGAACATTTCATTGCTTATTGCAACAATTCCATCAGAATGCAAGATTATACAGAGTATGAATGAATAAAATACATCATAAAATAACAGAGATTTAAATTACGTTACATAGCAGCGGAAAATAATACAAAACACAACTGAAAGAGAAATAAGGATAAAAAGCTTTCCGGATATCATTCCAGCTATAAATCAGGATCCTGTGAATATAAATCTGCAAAACCAAAACTACAAGTTGCCCGTGCGGAAATAGGGCAACCAGAGTTTAGATTAAAACAATAAACTCTAGGTTAGTCATGTGACTGGTGTGAGAACTAAAATAGTTATTAATCTTTATTTCAAAGTTAGTTAAATTAAGGGACCACGCCGTATAACACGTAACGGGTTTCCTCCCAAGAATACCAGTGCATAAAACAACAGTGCAATGCTAAATAAAGAACAATGAATCTATTATAAGACTCAGGTCCCATCACACAATGCAACAGAAGCTAGAGTATAGGGTTTTACCTTATAATAGCCAAATATGCTTGGTACGTGAAATTTCATCTTTTATTATTGCTATAAGTGTATAGTGTCAAAACAATTTCGATCATAAATATCAATCATAGATGGCATAAGTGCCCCATACCACTATGTCGCCATATATAGGTTTTACAATCAAAACTGCAAAGTCAAGTATTGGAAGTTGGATTTCCATCTGCGAACCAAGGTAAGGGATCGTCCTTACCGCTTCGAGACTGCCTAGCCCGAGTCACAGGAACAGCTGCAACTACACCTTGGATCCTCAGGGCCGGTCCACTCGATGTGGATTAAAATGCCTGAACACTACGTTTCCCCGCCCTATGGGGCGTAAATGAGCCAAATGACTCCATCGATCCTGGATCGACCGATATAACTGAGGCGCCTCGTAATCCATCATCCACATAAGTAAAATGTTCGGGCGTGTAAAACCGAAACACCACTACTAGCTAGAAAGAAACGCATGCCCTCCCTGACGTCCTCTCCCGTTTCTGGTTCACACCAGGGTGTGAGGCTCGCGAATTAATGCTACACAAAGCTATGCTGTATTAAAGCCGTGCTTTGATCATCAACCACAAGACTCTGCTTTTCAACAGAAGCCTTGATCATTTGCATCTCAGCATGCCACACAGGCAATTTACGCTATGCAACCGATGTATATCAATCATACAGAATGAAATCCAATGTCAGACACACATCCATTTACAAGTCCATTCTGGGTCTGAACAAAACCGTAGGAACCTAATTCCTCGCATATCCATCGATCTCCATGTACGTCTGGACGATCGCCAACTGATTCCCTCCTCTTGGGTGTGCAGGCCAATCAAGATCATCAGTAATTATCTAAACAATGTGAAGACCTCCGGTCTTCAACCACCGTCTTCATTGTCGACTTATCGTCGAGTCAGTTATTCAGAATGGGCATAATCCCCGCCTTTCCGAATAACTCGCATATATAATAGACAAGTGTTATAAAACACAACATACGCCTCATTCCAATCCAGAATATTCCTTTATTCAAATATTCTTATATTTTGGGAAATGTTCCCATTAATTTTATCAAAGATAAATTCTTTAAATTTATTCTTTAATCTTCCTTTGAATCTCAATTCAAACCAAATTATGGTTTATCCAAACTAGTCGGGATTAACTAACCTTACCGAAGTAATCATTTGATTTAATTTCCCAATCCCAACCTATTCATCCCATGAAGTAAAACTGGTACTGCTTCATATCTAACACCACACTGTTATCGGTAAATTCAGTTGCCATTTCACGTTTAAATCTAATTAAAGACTTAAATATTGCCTGGAGCAAAACTGGTGGTACTCCATTCTCGATCATTTCTTGAATTTGATAATTTCAGTTATCAAATTCACCTTTCAATTTATTTAAAGATTCATTGGAACTCTAATTCAGTTTTAATTTCCAAAAATCATTACTTAATGATTATTCAAATCCAGGAAATAAATCCTGTCTTTAACTGGGTTAAAGAACCAATGTCATTTAAAGCACGGTTCACGATAAACCCAAAATCACTTTCCATTAACAATGGAATCTTCATGGAAAATAGACCAATATATATAATCGATATGAACTTCCATATCCAACCGGTAATATAAATGGAATAACGGCAAGGCATTTTAAATTCCATATATATTAACAGTCTTCCTCTACAGAAGCTCACCTCAATTATTACCCAATTGAATTCCATTCAATTCCAATTTATTTATTAAACTGGAAAACTTTACTTTGGAAAATCTCCTTTAAATCTTAACAAAAGATTTATAAATTCCAAATCTCACTTCACTGTAAATCGGGTTAAAGAATGAATGTCGTTAGAACACAGTTCACAATAAACCCAATTCACATTCCATAAATTATCGGGTTAAAGAACAAATGTTATTTATAACACTTTTCACGATAAACCCAAAAATTAATTCCAATTCAATTCCAATTAAATATTATTTAATTGGTATACTTCATTAAATCTTAATAAAAAGATCTAATCTTTTTCTCAACTGGTTTAAGAACAGTGTTAATGAAGACACCATTCACGACAAACCCAAATCCCATTTGATGTTAAATACAAGGCTCTGAATAGAAAATATATTGGCTTATATTCGATATCAAATTCTACGACCAACAAATATCGTATTGGAAATAACGATATAAATATATCTTTCAAATTTCCATAATAATATCTATATAATCACGAAATCCAACATCGAAATATTCTGAAGACAATTTTGATTCAAATCCATTTCCAATTTATATATGGGAAATTCTGGTTATTTTTAAAACCATTTCAACTCCAATTTATTTATTTTAAAAAAATATGGATTATAATTCTAGTTCAAAACTAGTTCATTTCGATAAAAATCTATTTTTATCTTTTCAAATATGGAGTTTTTCATCCCAATTCTTTCCAGATCATTTCTTATGATTTAACACTAATTATTGATATTTTTAATAATTTTATCAAGGCCCGTACAGTCGATTTCCATCAATGGCCATCGAACTGCACTTATAACGACCTTTTCCAAATTTGATTTGGACATAATTCCAAATCCAACCGTTAGATTTCAAATCTCTAATATTTGTTAGAAAGATCTTTTCGATACGAACCCAACGGTTCTGGTTTTAGGTGAATCCGACGGTCGGATCTCCCGTAATGTCCGTTCGAAGTCAATGGTCTAAATTCGCGAACTACCGCAGCACGGTGCGTTCTATTCAGTCCATTTAATATATATAATATATATTATATATATATATATATCATCGATTTCCTTTTAAAACGTATTTTATAAATCATTTTAAATTCGTTTCCAAAACGATTTCAACTTCATATTCAATTTCTAATCAAAATTGAATATTCCATATCATCGATATATAAATGATAGTATTTTCAAAACATTAGATTTTGAAATCAATTCCATTTCGATATTCATTATAAAAATGAATAAAACCGATATAAATATCGTTCATGTCAAAATGGCGTTAATCTAATCTACACGGCTATATATATTTAAATATATTCGGGTCCATCCCAAATCGGACATCAAAATCAAATTTTGATTCTTTTTTGAATATTATTTGAAAATATTCGTTATTTTAAAATAATAGTTATTTTAAAATATTTATTCTTTCTGAACTGGAATCAGACACAGTCAATGACCATATAATTTGATTATATGGATTTCACGCAACAAATGTGTATAACAACAATGAAAACAGCAATCCATCATCCAGAGTGCATTCTACACTACATAAGCATCAAATATAAATATTCAACGCTTATAACAGCCTGTCAATCAATCGATCGACATACAACTAAATATCGGTATTAGTGTATGTCCAATATCATCCCAATACCCGTGTGGGGTTTCAAACAATCAAACACAGGTTTTATTTGTGCAGTTGGGCGATGTGTAAAATTTATCGTCCCAATCAATATCAGTCAAATGTGTGTACATAAACAAATTGTCCGATTTGTTTATAAATATTTATTTTATATTATATACACGTTAAAAATTATATTTTTAACTACAAAATATTTATTTCCATTCCACAACACACAGTCAATTTTCACAACAGATCAATCAAACATACAAGTCATCCATGGTCTGTGGACGACGGGTGTCGGGTGCTGCTAAGCACCGTCTGCATCCTACTATATATTTTAACTAGAAAATTAACTTAAAAGTGAGAAGTTCTCACCTTTGGGCTCGACTCCGCCGGTTTTATTTCTGAACCATTTGGATTTGTTTGAAATTCCAATGTAGTCCTTACCACGCTGTAATAATAAAAATTATATTTTTATTGTTTCATTCCAATAAATAAAAATCATATTTTTATTTCTACTTCATATATTTTTGCCATGCTTCTTTCTTTATAAAAATTATATTTTTATATTTCCTTCTTGTATTAAGATCGAATTTTTATTTTCGCTACTTCAAAATGAAAATCTATTTTTTCTACTATTAAAAATCAAATCTTTATACTTTAACCATACGTGTAAAAATCGAATTTTTATCGTTACTTTACATATATGAAAATCACACTTTTATCGTTAATATACAGGTATAAAAATCACATTTTTAAATCTTCACTTCATATATGAAAATCGTATATTTATCCTATCGCTACATATAGAAAAGATTATATTTTTAAAACGATGTTTATATAGAAAAGATTATATTTTTAAAACGATGTTGATACAGAAAAGATTATATTTTTAAAATGATGCTATTTTATAAAATCATATTTTTAACTTTGAAGTTATCTATATATATATAAACAATGTTATTTTATAAAAATTATATTTTTAACACTACTATTTTTATTTTATAACACCATATGTTTATTTTGCCATCTCCCTTTTTAAATTAACATATTTCTATTTTAAAAACAAGATTTTTTTTATATTTTAAAAACAGTTTGTCTTTTTCATTTATAATTTCAGATTTTAAAATTATGTTATTTATAAATAATTTCTGATTTTATAAACAATGTTGTATATAGGTAAAACTCAACTTTCTTCCTCTTTCTATAATTACTCAGGACCGTCGATCTCCATTTATCACGCCCTAGGGCTTGACACCACATCCATTTCCGACCGTCGGAGAGCAATCGCCAGTCACCACATTGAAGAGCTTTCAAAACCGCACCCAATGACTCCCCTCTCGTCGAACTCGGTCTTGGATGGACGGAGGAAATGGGGGCGACGCGGCGGCTGTTCTTGGCCTTGAATCTCGAAAAACACAGCACAATAAAATTCCCGACTATCATGGATTTGAAGAGCCTGGAAAGTTTACATAATTCTCCAAAGGACCGAGGTGTAACGTTGCGTGTAGGAGGAGGAAAATGGAGGAGAAGAGGCCAGCGATTCTTGCCGTTGAACGAGATGGAGGCAGGACTAAATTTTGACCGGGTTGAAAAGGATTTAGGGTTTGATCAATATTTTATATATATTTAAAATTAAATAATATTATTTAATTTATAATACACTTGTTTATTGCTACGAACTCAAAATCAAACCCAACAGGTGTCGCCCCTAGATAATTACCCCCATTCCAAACACAATGCAATATGAATCGTGAGCCTATTCGACCGTTTCGATCAGTTTCCATCAAAATTAAAACATAAATCAATATATATTTAATTTGAACATACATTTTCAATTACCAGAACACATACTGACCCTAAAAATTCCCAAAAAAATATTTTCTAGCCTCGTATTGATGATACAGTTCTAACAAAACTAATTTCGTCAAATTGGAAGACCGTTCGAAAAATGGCTATTTTCTAGTCGATCCAAATTGATTGAAACTGTTAAAACACGTTTTCTTTTGCCACGCTCACATATTTATCCCAAAAATTATGAATTTTGGAATCTAGCAATAACTTGACATCCCGGACCCAAAAAAAGTGGTTTCGTCGAAAACAGAGGTCATTTGCAAAATTTCCATTTTTAAGGGCCAAAATTCCATAGCTGCTATTCTGAATTTTCAACTGGGCATAACTTTTTATTCCCGCTATGAAATTTCAATTTTTCAGATTCGTTGGAAAGATATTTTCAAATAGATTCTATTATTTTTGGTTTTGCTAAAATCTGATTTATTTTAAATCCTATACATTCATTTGAACTTTGAAATCGAAATTTCAAACTACCGCGCCATTTTCAATTCCTTTTACAATTAAAATAAAATATTTATATTATAACGTCGATTCAAATAAATATATACATTCTAATTCTATTCAAAATAAATTTCTCATCATCATTATTTAAAATAATTCATTTTAAATATTCAAAATTCATCAAAATTGCCAAAATAAAAATTTTAAATTGGTTCGGATTTTCCGGGTTATTACAATCTCCCCCACTTAAAACGTTTTGTCCCTCAAAAGGAACGAAGCTGAAAGTTGTTTAACTTATCAACTCAACTTCCATTATTTTCATTATGGCTTAAGTTCTTCAACTTTTCAATTTCTAAGAACTTTTCAATTTCTTCAAAAATTTGGCTAACACCCTAAATTTTCGAAAAATTTCGCCATAACCTCCCCTCCACGGGAGCACCGGGAAAATCCCGAAATTGCCATACAGGCCTTTCCAATCCAAAAAGAAAAAGAAACAGCCAAGCGGCTAGCCAAGCGGCTAGCCAAGCGGCTAGCCAATCTGCTCATAAAATCATCAAAAACCCCAAGAAATACAATAAACATGTACCTATTTGTCAGGCAAACAATTTTATTCCTCTTCTCTAGCCTCCTTTCTATGACCTATTCAATGGATACACATGTATATGCATGCAATTTCAAACAATTTTCAATACAGTTCAATATTTGATCCAATTTGGCCTAAATGGTTAAAAATATTAAACCAATAATCAAACAACACAACCATCAATCAATTAGTTGATTAGTTTTTAAAATTCATAATTTTTGTGACGGCCCGCCCCGCACCAACCGACATTTACTTCAAAAGTGCGCTGTACACATGTCCAGTTAGCACGGAACGGGTCGCCAGAAGAAGAAGAAAGAAGAGAATGGACTAATCAAGGAACCTGTAATATGTCTCACAGCGCATAGAACAAAATATAATAATAACATATTTGTCATAAAACAGAAGAGACAGTGCATAAGCTAAAACCAGAACTGAGCATCATAGCAGCGGAAATCCAAAATATAGCTTATTACAACTTTTCAAATTGTCTCAAACAAAAGCAAGATAAAGGAGGTACACTACTAATGCCCAAGTAGTGACCACCAACGACACAGGGAGAATATCTATATATCATACGTGGAAGCCTCCTGCTCGCCTCCGAATCAGCTACTCGCGCATCACCAGCTAACCATAACCTGTCTCTAGTCTGCTCGTGTGAGCACCCAGAGTAATAAGAGGAGACATAAAACTCTGGGTCAGACATAAAGCCTGGTATGAGCGATAAGCATCTAAACAGAATAATAACAGGTATAATCCAATCATACCTGAACCTGGACCTGCAACCAAAGAGTTAGCACTACATACTGTACAACACTCTAAGGTGCCCTTTCAAATGGTGTAAAGATAACGGGGGTGGGGGTGTGCATGTCATAGTGATGTCAAACAATCAAACATAGCAAGCATCCTCACATCCCTCACTCAGTGCGTAAAGCATACGATACCCACTACCTTGGTCTTCTAATCCTTTGGGCCATGACGGAATCCAATCCCATGTAACTATCACTACAAGCCCACTATCCATCTCTTAATGGTGAACCAAAGTCATGAATACCGACAACCCCTTTGCACACGTCCCGCAACAAAGCCCAACCATGAAGTGAACTCATTGGTTCCCATCTGGATCCTGAGCTCTAACTTCCATTTGGACTACCTTTGCATCTCGGGTTGTTGGTCATCACCGGATCAGTCTTCATCTGCTTCACTCCGCTCCAGGTCGTATCGTGGTCACCAGCTCCCCTCGGATCGTGTCGCAACGTCCCATACGGGTCGGTTCGCACCCCTGTAGTTCGAGTTGAATTCCTCCATTCGGATCGTGCTCACCTGTGCGGATCGGATCGTGGTCGCTTGCTCGGATCGGTTCGTGGCCTCCGGATCGTGGGAACCATTCGTGAGCGGATCGGGTCGTGGTCCATAGCTCGTGACGCTTCCCTGGGATCATGATGCTCCTTCCCCTTCAGATCGCCTGGTTCGGATCGTGACACATAAGTCAGCTCGTGGTTGGAGGCACAACTCAAGGCATCAGTTCGTTCAAGCTCCACGGTTCGGATCGCGCCGCCTTCACCAGGTTGGATCGTTGCGCTTGAGCTAGAGCGGATCGTGGAGTGTGATATGCGATCGGGTCGGGTCGCGACTTCCTTCATGCGATCCGGTCCGGTCCTGTACACTTTCCTGCAACTTTTTCCAACGACTGTTTACGCCATTCGACGGCGTTTTTGACCAATCTAACTATTCTAATCAATCGCAAAGCAAACCATACAGTCATAGAAACATGTAGAAACATCCACAAACAGCAAAACAACAATATGATATGTCAAAACGGATCAAACATACCCAAAAACCCATATTTTCCCCTTAAGCATATTTAAGAAAATCTAACAATAGGATTAGCAAAACTTAACCAAATTAGCCAATTTTTCTAACAGAGGCTTAAAATAATATTTATGAATTTCTGCATATTTTTCCAGATTTTTAACATGCATAATTTCGCTAATTATCACTAATCACCCCTTAATCCCCCAAAATCCCGGATTAACAAAATTAGTCGAAATTAACCCAAATTCATATCAGAGGTATAAAATGATGTTTTAGAATTTTAGGAATTTTTCTAGATTTTTCTGAGCCATAGTTTCGCTAATTTTCGCTAATTACCATAACTAGCCATAATTAGTGAAGAACAATGCAAATCACTCACCTTTTCCACAAATTAAACTATAGATCTGAAATGTCCTCTGATTTGGATCCAATCCCTATGTGCTCCAGCAGCTCTATCCCAAATTTGACGTTGATTTGCCTTGATTTGATGTAGATTAGGCCAAAACTTGATTAGAAAGTGATTAGAAGGTGATTTGGGTGTTGGAGGCCATGGCTAGAGCTCAAAGGAGGTTTGTGGCGGCTGGAAAATGAATGAAAAATCGTTTTCTAAACCCTAGCAGCCCTCAAATACCTCTAAACCCGAAATCCCCCATTGGGCCTAGTTGCTAATTACCCGGTTAAGCCCAATTAGCTGAAAATAACCCTTTAAACCTTAATTCAGTCATATCTCCCAAACGGTAAGTCCGTTTGGCTATTGTAACCACTCTACGGAAAGAGAAACCATCATTCGAATCCAATGGAAGTGGTTTCAGGTCAAAATTCCTTTCCAGTCAAAAGTTATGGCCAAAACAGTACCAACTAGGGGCAAAACGGTCATTTAAAAATCGACAAAAATCATGAACATGGGAAATGACCCCAATAGTCGTCTCCCAAAGTTACATGACCGTACGACTTAATATGTGAAAGAAATAAATATTCTACGATCCCTTGATGCGTAGAATACGGGTCGTTACACTCTCCCCCCCTTAAGAAATTTCGCCCCCGAAATTCCCTAACCAAAACACACAAAGGGTTCCGCATGCCTATCAACCATAAAACAACAATCAACATGTAAAACAAGTCTATCCTAGCATGCGGTTTACTAACAAGGGAAGGAACTATCACTACCAAAACCTTACTAGGCAAAGAGTTCTGGATACTTCTTCCTTATATCCTCCTCTGTTTCCCAAGTACAGTCTTTTTCATTCTCACCCCACTGGACTTTGACTAGTTTCACCGCCTTCCTTCGAAGCTGCTTTGTATCGTTCCCAACGATACGCATAGACTTGCGGTTCTCAACCGCCTCGGGTTCAACCTCGCTATCATCCAACTGATCTGATGAAATAGCCACATTAGGGTCTTGCACAACTTCCTTAACTGGAAAACATGAAATACGTTGTGAACTCCCGCCATCTTGTCAGGTAGCTCTACTTCATACGCCAAATTCCCAACTTGCTCGAGGACTGGGAATGGGCCAACAAATCTTGGTGCTAACCTACCTCTCCAACCAATCCGAATCACATTCTCTATGGAGAGATCTCGACGAACACCAAGTCGTTAACGAAGAATTCCAAATCTCTTCGTCTCTTATCGAGATAAGCCTTCTGCCTATCTTTATCCCTTCCCAGTAGTAGATCTGCTCTATGTCTCAATACATCTTGTTACCACTGGGATGTATAGTCAATTTTGAGTGATGATATGCTCTAAGCACTTCACCTCTCAGTCCATCTACCTTGGGTACAACTAGTCCCTTACTCTTTCGAAGTCACTCTTCTCGATCAAATCCTTATTTGATCATTCTCTTTCCATCGATACCCATCTCTACCCTAGAAATGGTTTCCAATAGACTAGGATCGTCCTTCTAACTGGAAACAATCCTCTCAATCAAAATCGATCTAATCGTCAAGCTTACTAGCGTTTCTGAATCCAATTCAGTCTTGGGCCTGAAATCATATCCTGTGACATACTCTAGTTGCTTCCATTCTAGAAACAAAACCCCTAAACTGGCATGTCTCCTACTCAATGCAACTAGTACTGCACCCAAATCCTTTACTATGGTCACTCTGCCCCATGGAGTCATGGCGACTCCACTGCACTGATCCATAGTCACTAGTCCTTTGCTATGTCCACTCTGCCCCATGAAGTCATAACAACTCCACTGCACTGGCTCATAGCCTTACTAACCCTTTACTATGTCCACTTTGCCCCTCGAGTCATGACGACTCTACTGCACTGGCTCGTAGTCCTACTACAATCACTTTGTTCCCCATCGCTGGAACCCTACAGGTGATAGTCTACTCAAGAGAAGAGAGATAGGAACAAACATAGCAACCATAACATCCATCAAACAAATCCTATCTATCACCTGCTAAAGTCATAAACACATCGACACCTACATGATTGGTCTAACCAATCCCAATATGTCGATTCCAGTCTGTCTGGTCCAACCAACATCAATAACTAATGGAAGCCCAACCTCCATACACCGATGCCTACTTGACTGGTCCAACCAATCCCAGGCAAATGGAAGCCCCGCCTCCCTTTGGTCTACCGTACGTCCAACGTACGTTTATCCTCCAAGGATAACTAAACTAATGGAAGCCCAGCCTCCAATCGGACTACCGTACGTCCAACGTACGTTTATCCTCCAAGGATAACTAGATCACGTCCAACGGATCCAAGGTAACGGGCGTCCCCAGATACCCCTGCTTTTAGTCCTCCTAAAATACTTGAGTCCAACCCAAGTCTATCCATTATCTTGCTGCCCTCTCGAGTCCAACTCGAGCTGAATCCAATTCCTTGCAGCCTTCTCGAGTCTAACTCGAGTCAATCTCCCAGAGATAAACTAGACTCATCCAATGAATCTCGTACTGCACGTCCAACGTACATTCACATTCTAAAGGTAAACTAGACCCACCTAGTGAATCTAGGTACTCTACCTATGAGTCCAAGTCCAACGTGAGTCTCTCCTATGTTCGCTGAATCTCCAAGATCAACGAGCTTCCCACAATGTTCCAAACATACTTCAAATCTAATGTGAAGTATTTCCATATTCGTTATATCACCATGACTAACGAACTCACCCCATTTTTCTTTTACGAGTTCAAGTCTAACTTGAATCGTCCTAATCTTCATTGTACCTTCCATGATCAACGAACACATCCTATTCCTTCAAAGTTCTACTATCCAATAGAGAACATCAACATAGGGTCCTAAACAATCCATTTCTTTGCATCTTTCTCGAGTCCCACTCGAGCAATCTCATAACCCTATCGAGTCTAACTCTGGGCAGTCTATACCATTGAACAGTCTTATCATGTTCCGTCTGCCCATCACTCCTCGAGTGAACCAAGATATCATCCAATGAAAAATCACAACAACTATTTACCCCTCACGCAACCCATCCTAGTAGAAATCGACATTCCCCAAGCACAAGCCCCAAAGGCCTAAACCAATATCAGACAAGCACCCAAGGAACATCTCCTCCGAGTTCGGACAATCCACATGAGGTGATACTAGCAAAACAATCTAGCACTGGAGTACTCATTTGCCTCCCAGAGACAACTAGAACTTATTACAACAATAACATCTTAGCTTCCTTAACTCCAGTTACTATCGCCATTACTAGGTAGGTACCTAATACCACCCTATTCCTTTGGAGTAGATCAACTCCCCAAAATAATGCTAAACACAGTAAAGCCCAAAACAAAGCAATCACAAGGAAACATACATCCATGACTCAATAAGACCACATTAACAAATCATGCCAAAACTAGTTGAACCACCAATCGGGTTCGTCACTTCTAAAGGTCTATCGACTAACTCAGGTTTGTCAAACAAAACCCGATCAAAACTTCTTAAATAGAAAGCATACCTCGAATAACGACACCTTTTTCCTTCTGCGTCGCAGTTGGGGCATTTGACGAAGAAGGAACAGCGTTGATAGCATACGCTTTCACAATCTGCTTCTCCCTAGGAGGTTGCGGGAAATCATCCTTGTGATGTCCCGCCTGGCCGCAGTTAAAGCACTTCCTTTCCCCAGGCTTTTCTCGACAATCTCTGGCATAATGGCCCTTCTTGCCACAACTAAAACATTCGCCATCTTTCTTATTTTTCTTACTCCGACCATCCTTGGTCGGGTTCTGCTTCCTCTTGTTCTGAGAATTCTTCTTGCCTTCACTGCCTGCTTGCGGCTTTGGCTCCTCTGCAGATGCCGTAGCAACTTCGGTCTTCGACTTAGGGAAAAGGCTCTCTGACCTTAATGCCTTCCCTACAATAGACTCGAACGTCTCATCGATATGGTTTATAAGTCTTTCCCCCAAGTACCCATCCAAGCCAGTTATGAACTTCTCGTTCTTCTTTTCGACTGTATCGATAAGGGACCATCCATATTTCGATAAAGTGTCGAATTCAGCGATATACTCCGAGACTGCTCTACCGTTCTGCTTAAGCTCCAAGAACTTCCTGAACAGTTCCGATTTATGAGCAGCTGGAATAAACTTATCACAAAAGCGAGTCTTAAACTGATTCCAAGTAACTTGATCTTCTGGAGTAGCTATTCTAATGGCATTCCACCAATTCATCGCTCGCCCTTGCAGCTGACGAGACGTTAGCCTTCTCTTCATCGCATCCTCAAGACCCAAGTCGTCGAAGATACGATCACAGCTATCCAACCTATCCTGAACATCTATGGCCGACTCTGTTCCGTGGAACGGCTTCCCACCAAGGATAGTGTAATCCTTGCACAACTTGGCGAAATCGACCCTAGGCGCCTGCATTACTGGACCACCACCATTTCCGGGATTGGGAATTGCTCTCTGAACATCTCTAAGCATGTCTCTCATGAGGTCGGTAAACATCGCCCTCATGTCAGTGGCATTCCCATTATTGGCTCCCCTACCCGCACCTCTAGCATATCGGCTCATCGTTAATCTGTAAAAGGGGAAACGATTAACGACCCCATAGTGGTGCTAGTGCAGTACAACTTCATTCTTATACTACCAATAGTATATATATATAGCTTTTGAAAACAAAAGTAATCACAAATACGCGCTCTCATATACGTACTAACTCTCCCTAGTGTCTTTCCCTAGGTTAACTACGCAACCTAGAGCTCTGATACCAAGTGTGACGGCCCGCCCCGCACCAACCGACATTTACTTCAAAAGTGCGCTGTACACATGTCCAGTTAGCACGGAACGGGTCGCCAGAAGAAGAAGAAAGAAGAGAATGGACTAATCAAGGAACCTGTAATATGTCTCACAGCGCATAGAACAAAATATAATAATAACATATTTGTCATAAAACAGAAGAGACAGTGCATAAGCTAAAACCAGAATTGAGCATCATAGCAGCGAAAATCCAAAATATAGCTTATTACAACTTTTCAAACTGTCTCAAACAAAAGCAAGATAAAGGAGGTACACTACTAATGCCCAAGTAGTGACCACCAACGACACAGGGAGAATATCTATATATCATACGTGGAAGCCTCCTGCTCGCCTCCGAATCAGCTACTCGCGCATCACCAGCTAACCATAACCTGTCTCTAGTCTGCTCGTGTGAGCACCCAGAGTAATAAGAGGAGACATAAAACTCTGGGTCAGACATAAAGCCTGGTATGAGCGATAAGCATCTAAACAGAATAATAACAGGTATAATCCAATCATACCTGAACCTGGACCTGCAACCAAAGAGTTAGCACTACATACTGTACAACACTCTAAGGTGCCCTTTCAAATGGTGTAAAGATAACGGGGGTGGGGGTGTGCATGTCATAGTGATGTCAAACAATCAAACATAGCAAGCATCCTCACATCCCTCACTCAGTGCGTAAAGCATACGATACCCACTACCTTGGTCTTCTAATCCTTTGGGCCATGACGGAATCCAATCCCGTGTAACTATCACTACAAGCCCACTATCCATCTCTCAATGGTGAACCAAAGTCATGAATACCGACAACCCCTTTGCACACGTCCCGCAACAAAGCCCAACCATGAAGTGAACTCATTGGTTCCCATCTGGATCCTGAGCTCTAACTTCCATTTGGACTACCTTTGCATCTCGGGTTGTTGGTCATCACCGGATAGGTCTTCATCTGCTTCACTCCGCTCCAGGTCGTATCGTGGTCACCAGCTCCCCTCGGATCGTGTCGCAACATCCCATACGGGTCGGTTCGCACCCCTGTAGTTCGAGTTGAATTCCTCCATTCGGATCGTGCTCACCTGTGCCGATCAGATCGTGGTCGCTTGCTCGGATCGGTTCGTGGCCTCCGGATCGTGGGAACCATTCGTGAGCGCATCGGGTCGTGGTCCATAGCTCGTGACGCTTCCCTGGGATCATGATGCTCCTTCCCCTTCAGATCGCCTGGTTCGGATCGTGACACATAAGTCAGCTCGTGGTTGGAGGCACAACTCAAGGCATCAGTTCGTTCAAGCTCCACGGTTCGGATCGCGCCGCCTTCACCAGGTTGGATCGTTGCGCTTGAGCTAGAGCGGATCGTGGAGTGTGATATGCGATCGGGTCGGGTCGCGACTTCCTTCATGCGATCCGATCCGGTCCTGTACACTTTCCTGCAACTTCTTCCAAAGACTGTTTACGCCATTCGACGGCGTTTTTGACCAATCTAACTATTCTAATCAATCGCAAAGCAAACCATACAGTCATAGAAACATGTAGAAACATCCACAAACAGCAAAACAACAATATGATATGTCAAAACGGATCAAACATACCCAAAAACCCATATTTTCCCCTTAAGCATATTTAAGCAAATATAACAATAGGATTAGCAAAACTTAACCAAATTAGCCAATTTTTCTAACAGAGGCTTAAAATAATATTTATGAATTTCTGCATACTTTTCCAGATTTTTAACATGCATAATTTCGCTAATTATCACTAATCACTCCTTAATCCCCCAAAATCCGGGATTAACAAAATTGGTCGAAATTAACCCAAATTCATATCAGAGGTATAAAATGATGTTTTAGAATTTTAGGAATTTTTCTAGATTTTTCTGAGCCATAGTTTCGCTAATTTTCGCTAATTACCATAACTAGCCATAATTAGTGAAGAACAATGCAAATCACTCACCTTTGCCACAAATTAAACTATAGATCTGAAATGTCCTCTGATTTGGATCCAATCCCTATGTGCTCCAGCAGCTCTATCCCAAATTTGACGTTGATTTGCCTTGATTTGATGTAGATTAGGCCAAAACTTGATTAGAAAGTGATTAGAAGGTGATTTGGGTGTTGGAGGCCATGGCTAGAGCTCAAAGGAGGTTTGTGGCGGCTGGAAAATGAATGAAAAATCGTTTTCTAAACCCTAGCAGCCCTCAAATACCTCTAAACCCGAAATCCCCCATTGGGCCTAGTTGCTAATTACCCGGTTAAGCCCAATTAGCTGAAAATAACCCTTTAAACCTTAATTCAGCCATATCTCCCAAACGGTAAGTCCGTTTGGCTATTGTAACCACTCTACGGAAAGAGAAACCATCATTCGAATCCAATGGAAGTGGTTTCAGGTCAAAATTCCTTTCCAGTCAAAAGTTATGGCCAAAACAGTACCAACTAAGGGCAAAACGGTCATTTAAAAATCGACAAAAATCATGAACATGGGAAATGACCCCAATAGTTGTCTCCCGAAGTTACATGACCGTACGACTTCATATGTGAAAGAAATAAATATTCTACGATCCCATGATGCGAAGAATACGGGTCGTTACAATTTTGATATATAGTCAAAATCACATTTTTGATGCCAAATCACAACAATAAGCCCTATCTAATTTTGGTTCTCACACCAGTCAATTGGAAATATATAGAAATCCCACTTTCGTCACTCGAACATAAATTCTGATGACGAGTACTTAATCATCAGAATCACCTTCGGGCTACTAGAGTATGATTCTATATCTATCGAATATATTTGAGGCTTCTAATACATGTGGATCAGACGTATATTAAAATCTCTATATACTCGATTGTCCAAATCAATTTAAAATAAATACTCAAATAGGAATAATTGTAATTTTCAAAACAAAACTTGTTTTCAATTTTATTTTAAAAACATCACTCTTCACACTCGTTCTAGGATACTACTGATCTTATCTCTAACGAGTCATTCTTATTGGATATTACCAATCCAATCTCTGATGAATTCTTTTGTTTGGTTCTAATGTG
Source organism: Allium sativum (assembly GCA_030737875.1). Taxonomy (NCBI): domain Eukaryota; kingdom Viridiplantae; phylum Streptophyta; class Magnoliopsida; order Asparagales; family Amaryllidaceae; genus Allium; species Allium sativum. The sequence continues at coordinate 994 of JASFAX010007119.1, read as the reverse complement.
TCTTATTCTCTGAGCTTTGAAAACCAAAGCACTGATACCATGATGTAACGACCCGAACATCCCCGAGAAGGAAAGCCCAGATTGCTTTGAAAACACGACCAATAAGAACACAAACAGAAGAACATTTCATTGCTTATTACAACAATTCCATCAGAAAGAAAGATTATACAGAGTATGAATGAATAAAATACATCATAAAATAACAGAGATTTAAATTACATTACATAGCAGCGGAAAATAATACAAAACACAATTGAAAGAGACATATGGATACAGAGCTTTCCTGATATCGTTCCAGCTGTAAATCAAGATCCTGTGAATATAAATCTGCAAAACAAAAACTACAAGCTGCCCATGCGGAAATAGGGGCACCCAAAGTTTAGGTTAAAACAATAAACTCCAGGTCAGTCTTGTGACTGGTGTGAGAACTAAAACAGTTATTAATCTTTATTTTAAAGTTAGGTAAATCAAGGGACCACACCGTATAACACGGAACGGGTTTCCTCCCAAGAATACCAATGCACAAAACAACAACGCAATGCTAAATAAAGAACAGTGAAGCTATTATAAGACCCAGGTCCCATCACACAATGCAACACATGCCGGAGGATAGGGTTTTACCTTATAATAGCCAAATATGCTTGGTACGTGAAATTTCATCTTTTATTATTACTACAAGTGTATAGTGTCAAAACAATTTCAATCATAAATATCAATCATAGACGGCATAAGTGCCCCATACCACTATGTCGCCATATATAGGTTCTACAATCAAAACCGCAACGTCACTTATTGGAAATTGGATTTCCATCTGTGAACCAAGGCAAGGGATCGTCCTTACCGCTTCAAGACTGTCCAGCCCGAGTCTCAGGAACAGCCGCAACTGCACCTTGGATCCTCAGGGCCGGTCCACTCGATGAGCATTAAAATGCCCGAACACTACGTTTCCCCGCCCTATGGGGCGTAAATGATCCAAATGACTCCATCGGTCCCG
>JASFAX010007118.1:0-27732 GCA_030737875.1 Allium sativum | reverse complement strand
ATTAGCAGATGACAGATTTGGCAGATGAACAGATCTAGCAGACTAGGCAGTAGGGCAGAACTAGCAGATTAAGCAATATAACTGAACTAGCAGATTAGGCAAATATAGCAGAACTAGCAAATTAGGCAAATATAATAGATTTAATCATTCCTTAAAGTTTCACAACATATCTTGCCTAATTATAAATCTTGCCTAAGTTCACATGCATAAATAATAGTCTTGATTCACAATATTATCATATACCCTATGTTTGCATTAAATTTACATAGCATAGACTATGGTCATAATTTACCATATATCATATGTTTCAATTTTTTTATTAAACTTGCAAAGTACAGAAGATCCATATATAAATTATACCAAATATAGTTATCGACTATTATGCATGTCATATATTCCAAAGATCTCATGCAAATCTTTATACCTAAGCCATATTCTCTTTATCTCAAGTCATATGTTCAATTACCATTTATGTTATAAATATAACATGTCCAGTCATATGTCTCAAATTTATGTTCTAGCTACAGTCCATGTTCTTTCCTCAAATCAGTCACCTATTGGTCATGCCCAAATCATGCATCATTCATTTTATTGTCCCAAATATTTTAGCGTAGGTTAATCTCTTATGAGATTGGCTCAGGCTCGTAGTAGCCTGGTTATATATAGAACAGAAAGAGGAAAAGATACAAAATAAGATAGATCCAAACAGAACAGAACAGATATAACCTCAGATTCAGATTTATAATTCATGTCACAATCAGAATTAACGTTGATATCGGAAAATAACTGCACTTGCCTTGATTTGATTAAAGAAAGAACTTTAGTTGTTGCAGAAGCTTTAATCTCTAATTTGAATTGAATTGCTTAGGTTGATGTTGATTAGCTTCTAGTTTTGATTTCAGCAGAGTAGCGATGCCATTTTTATTTTTATTTAGAACAGAGGCAGAGAAGAAGAAGAATAGAATTGTGTGTAGAGGAGGCAGGGTCTTAGGGTGTATTTATAGGTGTAGGAACTCATTTCAGCCATCAGATTAACCCTAAAACCAATCCGGACCATCAAAAATCGTCCCAGGGCTTCAAAAATGCGTTCTGGACCAAAACAGGCCGACCAGGTCGACCTGCAGGGGGGGTCGACACTATAGTCGACCCCCATGGGGGAGGTCGACTCCCAGGTCGACCCCCTGGTCGACCTGCCCTGTTCTGAGCTGACCGAAACCTTCTGAATCTTGTTTTGGCCATATCTTGGTCATACGGACTCCGATTTTCAAAAACTCGGACTCTATTTCGCGTATTTTTTTGAGAGGAACGCAACGGTGATGTCCATTTTACCTAATTCCTGATTCTTGAATTAGTTATCCTTATTTTACTATCTTTTTCGTAACATACGCCATTATCAAACTAATTTTTCTTCTCTTCCATGTATTAATATGCATCACCATTATTTACGTATCCTAAGCATATTTTCATATATTTTATTTCATTTTTAATTATACCTAAAAATGCGGGGTGTTACATCGTCCCTCGCCATCTTGAACCCCCAGTTAAGAACACCGCCGATCAAAATATATAGCTCGAAATGCTCAATGCTTTCTTAGTTGAAGTATGTGATATAAACGATCAGATTTTTAGTTTTTGAGGAGAGAAGGATTCATGCTTTTCAGTTGTTACATGATGATGGAGGCGGCATAAAAATAGGCTGATTAGCTGAGCTAGAAAATTAGGGTATGGACTTTAATATTGGTATACATATAGGAGGCCAGTTGATTTAATAATATTATACCAAACTTAACTGTGAAGTAACATGCAAAAACACTCATATACGATCCCCGTTTGGGATGAAATCAAATCCTTGCATAAAACGATACTCTGGACACGTTTTAAAAGGTTTCATCGAATTTCGAGATCATTGTGAAAATTCCTTTATAACTCATATGCGTGAATCGACATGCATTTAAATTGCGTACGATTACGAAATAAATCCAATTAACTTGAAAATTAAAATACTATAATTATAAATCTTTACGGATTTAATAAAACTAGTTTCGCTGAAAACGGTACCCTTAAGTTTCAAGTTAAATTGATATAACGATAAAATAAAAATATATGCGTTTACTACTCTCACGATTAACCGGTTAATCCAATCGATACGAATATTGAAATCCTATGATTATTTAACATTACGGATCCAATGAAACTAATTTCATCGAAAATGTGACCATTTGCAAAAATGGTTATTCTTATGATTATATAATATAAATAAAATATTAATTAAATCCCAAAAATATTACGATTAAATAATAATAAATTATATTATCATAAACATGCAAATAGAATTTATATATAAAAAGCTTCAAATATAAAAAAATATTGATTATGTAACTCAACATCATGAATTTTGAGTTAAAACGGTATCCACATTGTATGAAGATCCATATGAAATTTATTAAATAAACGTTTTCGTTTATAAACGATTTCAATCGTGACTATTTCAAAATTTTAATTGACCATAACTAACAATCTATAACATGAAATATGGATTTTTCTCCTTTATTAGGAAATAATGATCAATTAGACTCAAACGTTTCTTGTTTCACAGAAATCTGATTTATATCGGATCATGTGTATTCAATTGAAGTTCAAAACATAGTATTACGAACTACCGCGCCATTACGAGTTCGTTTTAAATTAAATATAAATTTAACATTCAAAATTCATTTTATGAACTAATTTAATATTAAAATCCATTAATACTCCAAATCAAAATTTAAAAGAATAAAATAAATTAAATATTTTATTACCAAAAATACAGGATGTTACGATGTGGCAATAAATAATTCAAAAAATTTATAAGTGAAAATATATCTGTAGTTCCATTTGAAAAATTCAGTCTACCATTGTTATGGAGCAATAAATCCATTAGAAAAATTTAAGAGTAAATAGTGATAAATTTTGATATGTTATTTTATTTAAAACATAATATAAGTTGAATATCATTTACAAAACAATTCTTGAAATACTATCTTTATATACTCTACTGAAGAGATAAATTAAAGGGTGCGTTTTTTAGAGGTCCCTATTAAGTTTCAAAATATAAAAAAAAAACCGGTCATAAACTTATTGTAAATTAGGTCCCTATTTTTTGAAAAGTCATAAAAAAATATAAAAAAATCAACTGCATCTTGTAATCAATACAGTATAAATAAAAGATAACCATTAGTGGTGTAGGAAAATCGTTGAACCACTTTAAATTCTTAGGTTCTCTTACCTTTTTGAACAAGATTGGATTTTGTGACTTCGAAATTATATGTGTATTGCTTCATTTGAGTGTTTAACTAGGAAGGACCAATTTTCAATTTTGGCGCACTAGGAAGTGGCACACTTCTGCTGAAATTGCATTGCTAGTTATTACTTTCAACTTTTTATCATGTCATAAACAAAGAAAGATACCTCTCATGCTGAAAGGGAGGAAGAAGACCAAGACGCGTCTTCTACTGGGAACCCTTCAGTCTACTAGATAAGGGAGGAGTTGGATGAAGCCATGGGCAGATTACAAGCATGCTTCCAACAATAAGAAGACATAATACAAGACATTCTAGATCAACTCAGAGAGGCTAGAGGTTAGGTGCATGGAGCGGGAACAGGGTGTAAAAAGCAAGCAACACCACTACCACACTTGGGGGCACAACCAACATGCCAACTCTGGCTTGGACATGGCGAGCAGAGATTTCGGCTTGACATTGCCGAACTGGAAATTGGGCTTGACCATGCCGAGCTGGGTCAGGCTGGGGTAAGCTCCCTACTACTTATCACACCCTACGAGATCTAACGATGTAGGTAGGAATGAATCAAGCTTCAGAGCCAAGGAGACTGAGTAAATAAGGGGAAACAACCACCATGAAGTATCTAGGCGACTTTGGTCCAAACTTAACGACAAGCGGTGTTTTCACTGAGAATGCAGGCTTCGAAGGTCTCAACGTCCCGGTAGCTGGGAACAATGATTTGGAGTATGTTGCTTTATTGTGGCAGTAAAGTTATTGAGATTATTAGGAACGTAACTTGTGGAGGACTATTGAATTAGGACATGTACAATGAGAAAAGAAGTCCTTTTGCTCCAAACAAAAAAAATCAAGGAAACCACCTGACTTTAAACTGCAGGTATTGGAGTCTTACGATAGAAGGAGGGTTCCATCCATCTGGATCATGCGATACATTAAGAAAATGGAAGTGTTAGGGGCATCAGAAGAGGTGATAGACAAGGGCTTCCCGCTCTTTTTTATCAAATATAGTTGCTTAGTGGTTCAGGCAGTTGGAAAGCAACTCGATCAATAACAGAACATGATTAATTGAAAGATTAATTGGGAAATTCCGAGTCCACATGGCATGACCAAAGAATGTGAAGACATTGGAGATAGTAAGACGGAATTCTAGAGAATCTATACATACTTTTCGGAATAGAGTCAACGCTGTAGTAGCAATATTTGACCAGCTAGACTCATCGATGGTGCTGATGGTGGTTGTTTATGGAGTCTTGGTTAGTACCAAATTTAAAATATAATTGGAGTGAGATCCTCTGCAAAATCTAGAGGAATAATACTTCGAAATTGACAGATTATTAAGAGAAGATGAAGTGAAAGCTGATCGTGAAGCCCTTAGGTCAATGCAACTAGAAATGATGAACCGTCCAGTAAAATAAAGCTCAACGCTGAGAAGGACCAAGCTGAGATAACAAGTCTAAAAGAGGGTCTAAATATGACTCATATACTAGGTTGAATACACGTACGGAATAAATTTATCATGAAATAAAAGGCTCGCTCCTACTAAGGAGATCATCCGGAAAGGAGCCCGCAACATGTGATCGAACATCTGGGAAATTCTGCCTATTTAACAAAAGAGCTAGACACGACACAAATGAGTGTAAACATCTTCGTCATGTCATAGAAGAGTTTGTCAGGAAGGGACAACCACAAAACTATATCCTACATGGAACCCCTGCTATGGGATTTGTCCAATCATCGAATGGTCAACGAGGTAATGAGCCTTGCTCACGAAGAGGATTTTTCATTAACCAACGGGTCTGTATGGATGTTGGACGATGAATGATGGCTATGTTGGCTCATGCATGTACCGTACTAACCTTTTATTCCTAGGCATGCTTTGTACCTAACAAAAAATCATAGCTTGATTTTTTTCCTTTAAATAAAAAAGGTGTTTATATCCGCCTACCCATGTATGGGACTAATCGCTAGCCTCAATGCGTGTTCTATACTCGACAATACACCATCATATTTGGTTTTATCTTGAACCTGTAATAAATGGCCAAACCTCCAATTCTTGTACGGAATCCACCGGTGATTATCAGGAAAGCTCTAGGATAGTGATAAACCATCTACTTTTATCAAACTTAATGAACTTGTGTTCTATGTACTTTAATCAAATGTTCTGCAAGTATGGCTGATGCTTTTTGAACGCTAAGTTTGGAATCACATTTTATCTTATTAAACACCCTAAATCATCGTGTATGGTTGATGCACATTAAGGGATAGGAAATTTCATAATATATTGATAGGTCTGCTTATCCAAGATCGTCAAGTATGGTTAATGTTTGGCAGAAGTCGAGCGGCACTCGGACACGATCCCGTTCGATCAGGACCATAGAGTATGATTTATGCTAGGCAAGATCCCAATGAAGCTAGGATCATCAAGTATGGTTGATGTTTGGTAAGGGTTTGACGACCCTGGAAGGGGCCGAGTCTAATCAGGATCGTTAACCATAGTTCATGATTGGCAAGGGCTAGGTGATCCCCTAATGTGGAATCACTTAGTTAGGATCATCAGGTATGGTTTATGTCCGGCAAGAGCCCGAAAATCCACGAACCATTAGATGAGACTAACATCTAAAAGTAAGGGTGTAAACGGTCAGACCGGACCAGACGAAGGTGCGTCCAAGCTCTGTTCTTATAAGAGATTCGGATGGATACGGACCGGACAAGCATTAAATTCGAACATCATTCATATGAGTTGGACAACGGACGGACAACGTTCGTACAATATAAAAACATCTAACATTTTGGATCGGATCAGAACATGGCATGTCCAAGTTCTGTCCTATAAGAGAATCGTATGGACATGGACCAGACACCTTATGGCCTCGAATTGAGCCGGACAACGGACTATCCTGTTCGATATACATCCCTATCTGAAAGGAACTTAGTGAGGCTTGAATCATCTAGTGTGGTTGATGCTTGACTTATAGGAATTCCAATCACCAAGTACGGTTGATAATTGTCTCAAACTAAGTATAGACATGGCTCTCTGATAGATATTGAAATCACAAAATGATCCAACGTGTTCGCAAACTTCAAGCACTGAGTCAACTGAAGTCCAAAACACGTCTCCTACAACAAGATATGTTTCAAGGGGCAAGTGTAGACCCTCCTTTTTGCAAGGCACTCCCATCATTGATTTCCATTCATCGCTGCTCTTAAGACTCAGGGATGAACATCGACAAACTCAAATGCATGTATCCAAAGAAGTGAGAGCCCTAAACACATGGACATGGGTTACTTGGATTTTAGATTTGTAAAGCCTAGGTCGACAAAGCCTGGCTCAATGTACTTCAACTGTAACAACCCGCAAATTCTGAACCAATTTAAAATTTTTATTTTAGAAATTTTAATGGAATTTTAATAGTTAAAATAATAATGATTAAAAATATATTTAAATCTAAGCTAGAACGAAAATTTAATTTTAATTATAAAAGGAGTTAGAAATAGCATGGTAGTTTGAAAAGTCAAACTTGAACTTTGACCGAATGTACAGGATTCATTATAAATCAGAATTGAATGAAACAAGAAATATTTAAATCTGTTTAATCGTATCTTTCTAACGAATCTGAAAAACTGAAATTTCACTTTGAAAATAGAAAGTTACGTCTAGTTCAAAATTCAGAGTAGTCGTTGTAGAATTTATATATATTTTAATATTAAAAATAGCTATTTTTCAAACGACCTCCATTTTCGACGAAACCACTTTTTTTGGAACCGGAATGTCAAATTATTGCTAGATTTCAACTTTCATAATTTTTAGAAGTAATATGTGAGCGTGGCACAGGAAATGCAGGGAGTGCACACGTTTCTTTCTATCTAGAAGTGGTCTTTGGGGTTAACACGGCCCAGCATTTTACTTATGTGGTTGATAGATTTTGAGGCCCCTCGGATTTTATTGGCCGCAACGGCCAATTTATAGGTCCAATAGGATCGGGAAGCGTGTGTTCAGTCATAACTAATCCAACCCATTGCACTATTGGGGGACCGATCCTACAGGATCCAAGGGTTCGCCAGCATCCAAATCCTGAGACATTGCTTGAGTGTCTCGAATCGGTGAGGAGATCTGTAATAACCCAGAAATCCAAGCCAATTAAAAAATTTTATTTTGGCAATTTTATGAATTTTGATTATTTAAAATGAATTATTTTAAATAATAACGACGAGAAATTTATTTTGAATAACGTTAGAATGTATATATTTATGTAGATCGTCGTTAGAATATAATTATTTATTTATAATTATAAAGGGAATTGAAAATGGCGCGGTAGTTCGATAATTCGATTTCAAATTTCAAATGAATGTACAGGATTCAAAATAAGCCGGATTTTTGCGAAACCAAAAATATTAGAATCTGTTTGAGAATATCTTTCAACGAATCTGAAAAAATCAAAATTTCATAGTGGGGACAAAAAGTTAAGTCCAGTTGAAAATTCAGAATAGTCGCTATGGAATTTTGGCCCTTAAAAATGGCCATTTTGCAAACGACCTCGGTATTCGACGAAACCACTTTTGTTGGATCCGCGATGTCTAATTATTGCTAGGTTTCAAATTTCATAATTTTTCGAATCAATATGTGAGCGTGGCAATGGAAAACGCGTTTGACCAGTTTCAGTCGATTTTAATCGACTGGAAAATGGTCATTTTTCAAACGGTCTTAAAATTCGATAAAATTTGTTTTGTTAGGACCATATGGTGGATACAAAGCTAGAAATAATTTTTCTGGAATTTTTAGAGTTCGTATGTGTCCCCGATAATTTGAAATGTGCATTTAAATTGAATATATAAAAGATTTATATTTCAAATTAAAAAAAAACCTATCAAAACGACGGAATTGGCCTACGATACATATCCCGTTGTGTTCGGAATGGGGGTAATACACTAGGGATGTCAGTCGTTGGATCGCGTTTCGAGTTCGGGTAAAAAGTCAACATTCTTGAAGGACAATTAAATAAAATTAAATAAATAATAAATAAACCCTTATGCCCTCTCCCCTTTCCCCCGTTGAAATTCATTGAAGAAAAGTAAAAAAAAAAGGGGAAGCGGATCGAATCCCCATCGCCACCCCCCCTCTGCCGTCGCACGCCACCGTTTGCTCAACCCCAGTCCGACGATCCACCCCCCCCTCGTCCCCCCCCCCCTCGGCGCACCCTCCCCCCACTTCTTCTCCTCCCACCTCTCGCGCAGCACCCAATCCGAGGCCCAAACCCAAAGCCCCATTCAACGCAGCACCCCCCACCACTAGCATCGTGGTATTAGATAGGGAATGGTAATTAATTTTACCGATAACAATGTGGTATTAGATATGGAGTATTACCAGTTTTGCTTCATGGGATGAATAGGTTGGGATTGGGAAATAAAATAAATAATTACTTCGGTGTGGTTCGCTAATCCCGACTAGTTTGGAAAACCATAATTTGGTTTGAAATGACATCCAAAGGAAGATTAAAGGATAAATTTTAAAGAATTTATCTTGGATAAAATTAATGGGAACCTTTCCCTAAGAACGTGAAATTTAGAAACTAACTATAGGGTAGCTAAGAAGGATGGTTTCTTGGGTATTAACCTGATGTTGGTTTTGGCCTTCGGGGTTAATATTTGGGGAATTGTTCACTTGGTAATTTACGGTTAGTGACTAATGAATTGGAATGAGGCGTATGTTGTGTTTGTGTAACATTTGTTTTTAATATACGCGGGTTGTTCGGAAAGGCCGGGTTTATACCCATTCTGAATAACCGATTCGACGATAAGTCGAAGATGATGACGGTGGTCAAAGACCGAAAGTCTTCACATCGTTTAGGTGATTACTGATGATCTTGATTGGGCTGTACACCCAAGATGAGGGAATCAGTTGGTGGTCGTCTAGACGTACTTGGAGATAGACGGATATGCGAGGAAAGTGCCTCCGGTTTCGTTCAGACCTAGAATGGACTTGTAAATGGATGGTGTGTCTGACATTGTATTCCTTTATATTGTATTCGTTGATCTCTGCTAAATATATATTTGTTTGGCGGCGGGGAATTTATTCTCTTGCTTAACGCCCTTCTCTGAGACATACGAACTCATAGGTTATATATTGGCAGAAATCAGTGGTACGATATGGATTGATAGTGTGGCATGCTGAGATGCAGTGATCCAGACTTTTGTTGAAAAGCAAAGTCTGGTGGGTGATGATCAAAGCTTAGCTTTAATATAGCATGGCTTTGTGTATTGCGTCGACTCGCGAGCCTCACACCCCGGTATGGTGGTAAACTGATGGTTTGATCGGTATGCTTTTTAGTGGATGGGCACCTTAGTGGTGTCGTGGATTGGGTCGACCGAGATGAGCTTAATGCTCAGGGATATATAGAGTAAGCGGTGTTTTCTCTCGCTGGGACGTAAGCCGCGGTGATACTCTGGTCCCAAAAGTGCGGATGTACAGACGGTGTTTTCTCTTATGGGGACGTAAGCTGTGGGAATTACATTACGCGATCGATCTTTCGATTCAGGAGCCACCATGACGGAAATCCAATTTCCAATACGCAATATTGCGGTTTTAATTGTAGAACTAGTATGGCGACATGATATATGGTACCCATGCCGTCTATGATTGATACTTATGATTTGAAGTTGTTTTACACGCTATGCACTTATAGTAGTATCAAATGACCTATTTTAAACGTACTAAGCATGTTTGGCTATTATAAGGGAAAACCCTATACCCCGGCTTGCGTTGCATTATGTGATAGGACCTGGGTCTTATAATAGCTTCATTTTTCCAAAAAGCATTATGCTGTTTTGTTATATGCACTGGTATTCTTGGGAGGAAACCCGTTCCGTGTTATACGGCGTGGTCCCTTGATTTACCAAACTTTGAAAATAAAGATAAATAACTATTTTAGTTCTCACACCAGTCACATGACTGACCTGGAGTTTATTGTTTTAACCTAAACTATGGGTGCCCCTATTTTCAGCACGGGCAGCTAGTAGTTTTGGTTTTGCAGATTTATATTCACAGGATCCTGGTTTACAGCTGGAACGATATCCGGAAAGCTTTGTATCCATATATCTCCTTCATTTGTGTATTGTATTATTTTCCGCTGCTATGTATTTAAATGTAATTTAAATCTCTGATATTTCTGTGCAATATTCATTTATACTCTGTAGATTCTTGTATTCTGGTGCATTGTTGTATTATACAATGAAATGTTCCTTCATCTACGTTCTGTTGTGGCTTGTTCTCGAACTATCCGCGCTTTCCTCACCGGGGAAGTTACGGGTTTTCACAGTTGGTATCAGGGCTTTGGTTTACAAAGCTTAGAGAACAAGACACATTAGAACCATACAAAAGAACTCATCAAAAATTGGATTAGTAACATCCAATGGGATGACTCGTTAGAGATGGGATCAGTAATATCCTAGAACGAGTGTGAAGGGTATATTTTTGAAATGAAAACGAATTTTTGTTTTGAAAAATTAAATCAATTATTCGTATTTGGTTATTTATTTATATTGATTTGGACAATCCAGTATATAAAGATTTTGCATACACGTCTGATCCACGGATATTCGAGATTTTAATATACTAGATAGATATAGAATCACACACTAGTCGCCCGGAGATGATTCTGATGATTGAAGCTTCATCATCAAAATTAGTGTTCGAGTGTCAAAGGTGTGATATTTATATATTTCCTATTGACTGGTGTGAGAACCAAAATTAGATAGGGCCTATTGTTGTGATTTGGCATCAAAAATGTGATTTCTGACTATATAGCAAAATTATGTGTTTGAAACGCTAATTCACTAGTTGATTGATGTTTGTGTTGTTTGTCTATTTTCTTGCTAATTTTGAACCATTTAGCCTAATTGAACCGAATAGTGAATTGTATTGAAATTTGGTCACATTTGCTGGCATATACAAGTACTTACATTGAACAGGTCATAGCAAGGAGGCTAGAGCAGAGAATAAAATTTGTTTGCCCGACAAATAGGTAAATGTTTACAATATAATTTCCTGTTTTGTTTGGGTGATGATGATTTTATGAGCCTATTGGCTAGCCGCTTGGCTTTTTCTTTTTCTTTTTGAGATCAGAAGGCCTATATGGCAATTTCGGGATTTCCCCGTGGCTCCCGGTGTAGGGTAGGTTATGGCGAAATTTTTCGAAAATTTAGGGTGTTAGCCAAATTTTTGAAAATTTGAAAATTCTCGGAAACTGAAAAGTTGGAGAATGGAAGCCAAATCGAACGTAGGGTTGATTGATCAAACCACTTTCGACTTTGTTCCTTTTCAGGGACGAAAAGTTTTAAGTGGGGGAGATTGTAACAACCCGAAAATCTGCGCCAGTTTAAAATTTTTATTTTGGCGATTTTAGCGAATTTTGATTATTTAAAATAGATTATTTTAAGTAATATCAATGAGAAATTTATTTTGAATAGAATTTGAATGTATATATTATATAGATTGTCGTTGGAATATAAATAATTATATATATAATTATAAATAGAATTGAAAATGGCGCGGTAGTTCGATAACTCGATTTCAAAATTCAATAGAATGTAGCGGGTGCAAAACAATCCGGATTTTAGTGAAACCAAAAACATTAGGATCTAATTGAGAATATCTTTCCAACAAATCCAAAAAATCAAAATTTCATAGCGGGAATCAAAAGATATGTCCAGTTGAAAATTCTGAATAGTCGCTATGGGATTCAGGCCCTTAAAAATAGCCATTTTGCAAACGACCTCGGATTTCGACGAAACCAATTTTGTTTGAACCGGGATGTAAAGTTATTGCTAGGTTTCAAATTTCATAATTTTTCGAATCAATTTGTGAGGTGGCAAAGGAAAATGCGTTTGGCCAGTTTCAATTGATTTTAATCGACGGAAATTGACCATTTTTCAAACAGTCTCAGAATTCGATGAAATTAGTTTTGTTAGGACTGTATCGTCAAAATGAAGCTAGAAAATATTTTTCAGAAAATTTTCTAGTTAGTATGTGGCCCCGATAAAATGAAATGCACGTTCAAATTCAATATATAGAGTTATATTTTGGTTTTGGAGAAAACTTATCGAAATGATCGAATCAGCTTACGATACATATCCCATTGTGTTCGGAATGGGGATAATTAGCTATGGGCGACAGTCATCGGGTTCGAATTTGAGTTCTTATTAATAAACAGGTTATTATGGAATTAAATAATATTAAATAATATATATATGCCCTAACCCTAGTCAAACATTTCATTCATACGGTCAAACCCTTATTTCTCATATGCGGGGTCAACGCAAGAAAACCACCGCTCTTTAGTGAACCCACGGCGGATTTGCTTTGAATTTAAACCCCCTAAATCATTCGATCCAGTTCGAATTTAATCCCCGTCCCAAATCGGAAATCGAAGTCTTTTCTCTGCTCTTCAAATCCCTACCGCCCTGACCATTTATCATTGTGAGAATCGAGGGATTTTCGACCTCAATGTCGCGAAATTCGAGTCTGTTTTCTGGCACGGTGGCGCGTTCTAGTACGGCGCGACAGGGCGAGGTAGAAGCTGGCTCAGAGGCGCTTTGTGGGGACACCACCGATCATCTTTCGGCGCGCTCCAATGGCGGTGAACTCCAACCCTAGGCGGTGAGCACTGTTCGATGTCAGGCTTCCAGTTTTTAACAATAGAAAAGGTGAATTTTTTTTATTTATTTTTTTAAATAACATTGTTTAACTTCTGGTTTTTTTATATATATGTATATATATATGTATATATATATGTATATATATATATATATATGTATGTATATATATATATATGAAAAAGTGGTTTTAAAAATGAAAATTTTATATAGGTAGCATCGTATAAAAATATAAGATTTTGTTTTTGTAAATAACATTGATTTCAAAATGAAATATTTAAAATAAATAACTTTGCATAATAAAATATGGGATTTGTATATATAATAAGTTGAAAGAAAAAATATGATTTTTAATAAGGAAAAGATACGATTTTTAATAATGTAAAAATATGATTTTTATATATTCAACTTAGAAATAAAAATACCATGGTTTTAGAAATTGAAAGAGAATTGCTTTCAATATAGAAGTAGCGATAAAAAATTCTATTTTTACATTATAGAAGTCGCGATAAAAATTCTATTTTTACATTATAGAAGTAGTGATAAAAATTCTATTTTTATATTATAGAAGTAGCGATAAAAAAATTCTATTTTTACACTATAGAAGTAGCGATAAAAATTCTATTTTTACATTATAGAAGTAGCGATAAAAATTCTATTTTTACATTATAGAAGTAGCGATAAAAATTCTGTTTTTACATTATAGAAGTAGCGATAAAAATTCTATTTTTACATGTATGAAGTGTCGTTATAAAAATATGATATTTATATATAATAGAGAATATAAAAATTCGATTTTTATATATGTAGTGAATACGGATGGCGAAAGTGACAAAAGGGCGAGTGGCGAAGATTTTCTACAAAGAAGAGTTGAGGCGTTGGATTAGCAATTCTGTGAGAATTTCTAACTCTTTAATTTAATTTTTCTAGTTATAAATATATACTAGGATGTAGACAGTGTTTAGTAGCACCCGACACCCGTCGTCCACATACCATGGACGGCTTGTATGCTTGTTTGTTTGATTTTGATGTGTAGTTGATTGTGTGATGTGATGGGAAATGAAATAATACATTTATATAGTTGAAATAAAATATTTTATAGCGGAAAATATTTTATAGTTAAAAATAGATTTTTTAACGTGTATATGAAATGAAATAAAAATAAACAAATCGAGCGATTTGTTTATATACACACATTTGACTGATATTGATTGGGACGATAAATTTTACACATCGCCCAACTGCACAAATAAAATCTGTGTTTGATTGTTTGAAACCCCACACGGGTATTGGGATGATATTTGATGTACACTAATCCCGATGTTTAGTTGTATGTCGATCGATTGATTGACAGACTGTTATGAGCGTTAAATATTTATATTCGATGCTTATACAGTGTAGAATGCACTTTGGATGATGGTCGATTATTCATCGTTGTTATTGTATACATGTGTTGTAGAAAATCCATATAATTAACATTATATGGTATTTGATTGGGCTTCATTCAATATTTGAAATAGAAATATTTGAAAAAAATATTTGAATAGAAATATTTGAAAGGAAACATTTGAATAGAAATATTTGAAAAGGAAATATTTGAAATAGAATATTTGAAAACAAAAATATATGAAGCCGTGTTGATTAGATTGACGCCATTTTGACGTGAACGATATTTATATCGATTTTATTCATTTTATAATGAATATCGAAAGTGATTTCAAAATCTGATATTTTGAAAAGAATTTGAATTGAATAGAAAACGAATTCGAATTGAATAGAAAACGAATTTGAATTTAATAGAAAAGGAATTTGAATATAATAGAAAACGAATTTGAATTGAATAGAAAACGAATTCGAATTGAATTGAGTAGAAAACGAATTCGAATTGAATTGAAAACGAATTTGAATTAAATCGAATAGAAAACAAATCTGAATTGAATTGAAAACGAATCGAAATAGAATTAAAATCGATTTGAATTGAAATCAAATAGAAGTTAATGTAAAAAGCATTTATAAGGGAAAATTCAATTTTGATTCGAATTTGAAATAAAGGTTGAAATTGTTTTTGAAACAAATTTGAAATGATTTATAAAATTCGTTTTAAAAAGGAAATCGACGAAATATATTTATATATATTATATATATAATGGCCTGAATAGAACGCGCCGTGCCGCGGTAGTTCGTGAATTTCGACCATTGACTTCGAACGGACATTGTGGGAGATCCGACTGTCGGATTCTCCTAAAACCGGAACCGTTGGGTTCGTATCGAAAAGAGATTTCTAACTAATATTAGAAATTTGAAATCTAACGGTTGGATTTGGAATCATGTCCAAATCAAATTTGGAAAAGGTCATTGTAAGTGCAGTTAGATGGCCGTTGATGGAAATCGACTGTACGGGCCTTGATAAAATTATTAAAAATAGTAATAATTTGTGTAAAATCATAAGAAATGATTTGTGAAGAATTGGGATAAAAAACTCCATATTTGAAAAGATAAAAATAGAATTTTATCGAAATGATCTAGTTTTGAACTAGAATTAAAATTCTATTTATTTTTAAATAAATAAATTTGATTTGAAATGGTTTCGAAAATAACCAGAATTTCCAATGATTTCATTGGAATGGATTTGAACCGAAATTGTCTTCGGAATATTTCGATGTTGGATTTCGTGATTATACAGATGTTGTTATGGAAATTTGAAAGATATAGATATATATCGTTATTTCCAATACGATATTTGTTGGTCATAGAATTTGATATTGAATATAAGCCGATATATTTTCTATTCAGAGCCTTGTATTTAATATCAAATGTGATTTGGGTTTGTTGTGAATGGCGCCTTTATTAACGCTGTTCTTAAACCCTGTTGAGGAAAAGATTAAATCTTTTTATTTAGATTTAACGAAGTGCACCAATTAAATAATATTTAATTGGAATTAAAATGTAATGTGATTTTGGATTTATAGTGAACCGTGTTTTAAAATGACACTGATTCTTTAACCCAGTTATAGATTAAGACTAAGTGGAGTTTTAATGAATCTTTAATTAGATTGAAAAGATCGAGAATGGAGTATCACCGGTTTTGCTCCAAAGCGATAGTTAAATCATTAATTAGATTTGGACGTGGAATGGTAATTAATTTTACCGACAACACCGTGGTATTAGATATGGAGTATTACCAGTTTTGCTTCATGGGATGAATAGGTTGTGAAACGACCCGCAAATCCGTGCCATCTGAGTTGACTAAATACACCACACGTCCAACCCAAATAACACAGAAATAAAAACCATTAATAGAAAGAAGTTAGAAGATGAGAAATAGGAAGAAAGAAATATTAGAATAGAAGAAAAAACGAAGATCACAACTCACAGCGGAACGAATAAAATATATTCTATAACATAAGCTTTGAAATACAAATCTGTTTTGTACATATACACATACCATCATCAGAGTACACATAACATTTGATTCAGCGGAAGTAACTCTAAATAACTAACGTTGAAGCCTCCTTCTTCAAGCTCCTCCAAGTGTATCTGTAAAAGCCTGAAACACTTGACTGCCCGTACAAATTTGGGCACCCAAGAGTTTAGGGAAAACAAAACAAAATAAACTCTGGGTCAGTCATGGGACTGGTGTGAGTAAACTCCAACCACTTGTTTAACTTTAGAAATCCTTTCAAAAGGAAAGATAATAGTAAGACTAGCCCACACATAAACACGGATGGTTTTTACCTTACTATAACCCAAAACACTTTGATATCAAATCCAATGATATTATAATAATGTCTACATCAAATAAATAACCAAATAGCAGAACGCTTGCATCTCACGCTCCACATATATAGTATAAAATCAAAAACCGCATGGCGCTTATTGAAGATTGGATTTCCAACATGACAAGGTATGGAACCACCTTCCGATGATGTATCTCTAGAGGCGAATACACCTGGGTTCAACAAGAACATCTTGTAACCCGGCCCACACATGACCGACCACTCATTTCGCTTGAGTGTATCGAATGTATATCACCAACGGTTGGACTCAAACCACCGTTTCCCGAATGGGCAGAATCGATAGATTTAGAAACAAAAGGAATTTCTCTAGATAGGTGATTATACACCCTAATGGGTGCGACCCACATAGCCATGCTGCCTGCCCGATTTTTGGCCTTTCCCGGTTGTTGAGGCCTGAGGCTACGAATACTTACCCTTCACTGATAGCACAATCACTTTGAATGCCACATTGTCAGATCCGTTAATCACTAGTTGAGTTTGCACAAATATTCTGGATATTATGCTAAGGGATAAATCCGTTGCAACCATATATATATTCATACAGACCAACCCATTTGATTATTGGAAACACTCTGTCAGACATTCGTCCATTTACGTTCGTTCTGGGATTGAACGAAACCGAAGGCACTATTTCTATTACTAGAAAAGCCCTTGTACTTTACTCCGTCTTCAATATATTCAGCATACTTGGTTCGCAACGTTTATGCCGATACGGAGTGGTTCTTCGGATAATAATCCAACCGGTCTCTCCATATTGACAACGATGGTCAAAACTTCGATAGTCTGTGATTTAACTATCGAATAAAAACAAGTGTTCATCCAACATATCAAACAAATCACCGGGCTCTTTAATTAATGTTTCATTAATTAAATCTCTTCTCCATTTCTTATCAATATTTGTTATCCAAATATTTTCAATAATCATCCTGCCTCTTATGCCATTTGGAAAACGTTTCCAAATGTCAACCTCTTTTATTTCTATATATTAGAAAAATCTCTATTTGCAATTGGAAACAATTCCAATCGCTTATCTCTATCCCCTTTTGTTTACAACATTCGATTTTTATATTCACTTTACTATCAAATTCAATACGTCAATATAATGATTACAAATTATCAAAATATCTTAAAAATATTCTAACTCCTTAAATTTCCGGAAAAATTCGCCATAACCTCCCCTGTATCGGGAGCATCGGGAAATTTCAAAT
This sequence comes from Allium sativum, assembly GCA_030737875.1. NCBI lineage: Eukaryota > Viridiplantae > Streptophyta > Magnoliopsida > Asparagales > Amaryllidaceae > Allium > Allium sativum. The sequence continues at coordinate 9,801 of JASFAX010007118.1, read as the reverse complement.
AGCTTCCCGGTATCTTCCTCAATCAAAAAGAAAAAGGAAAAGCCAAGCGGCTTGCCGATACGGCGCATAAAACCCATATATGAATTAAACATGTACCTTTTTGTCGGGCACACAAATTAAAATCTTCATATACTTCATATCAATCCTGCTTACACATGTTCACCTGTTTTCAATTCAATTCAATACCATCTAATCGTTTTGAACTCAGTTCCGCCCATTTATTCTTTAAATCGGCCATTTTGCCTATTTCACTCCTTTGTTTAACATGTTCAAATGGAATATTTAACTCGTTCATAACCAAATTGAATTCCAATTTCAATTCTAGTTTCCTTTTATTTTCGAATATAAATTTTTAAATCGAATTTCCTTATTCAAACTCGTTAACTAATTTCTATTCAATTTAGTTATTTCTATTCAATAAATCAAAATCTGGTTTCTGTTTCAAAAATCATATTCATTTACACAACTTGAATTCGCATATATTTTGCAACTCAAATCTGAAATTTTCTAAATAGAAATTCGGATTTTATCGCTTAAAAACTTTTTATAATATTAAATAAACCATTATGGTTTTAAAACGATTCTGGCGCTGTTTTTCTGAAAATTTGATTTTGACATAACTCAAAATTTATACGACGAAATCCAGATTTTTCTCTTTCATTAGAAAACTATTATCAAACCGGTCCTGACGTTTCTTGTTTCAAAGAATTCCGACTTCAATCGAGTTCTATATATTCAATTGAAGTTCGAATCGCTATTTTTCGAACTGCAGCGCTGCGGCGAGTTCGTTTTAATTATATTTATATATAAACCTTTAAACTTCTAAACTTCTTTAAAATGAATTCAACTCCAATTAACTCTGCTTGATTCAAATTCAAATCTCACTTTTATTTGAAATTCTAAATTCAAATTCCAATTCCTTTTCTATTTGGTATTCAAATTCAATATTTGAATTTCTATTTGAATTCCCTTATTCAAACTCTATATTTAAATTCCATTTGAACTTTCTATATTCCAATTTCTATATTTGAATTCTATTGGAATTCAAATATTCAAACTCCTTTTAAATTCTATATTCAAAATTCCATAGTTACCACCCATTTGGATTTCATATTCAAATCCCATAGATTAAATCCTATTTGAATTCAATTTGAATCTCTTATATTCAAATTTCATTTTTTATTTCCGCCCCCTTTTGAATTTCTAATATTCAAATTCATTTTCAACACCATTTGAATTTCTAATATTCAAATTTATTTGAATTCCCTTGAATTCAAATTCTATCTCAAAACCATTTGGGTTTCCTATTTGAAATCCTGTTTGAAATTCTATTTCCAATTCTACTTTGAAAATCCTATTTTCAAAGTTTATTTCAAATTCTATTTTGAAATCTCATATTCAAATCTCTATTTGAATTTCTTTATTCGATTCCATGTTCAAATTCAATACTCGAATTTCTATTTCAAATCTCTATTCAAATTTCATATTTGAATTCTTCCTTGAAATACTATATTTCAAATTCTATTCAATTCTTCTTTGAAATTCTATATTTCAAAGTTCTATCTTGAAATTCTACATTCAAATCTCTATTTGAATTTCTTTATTCGAATTCCTTCGAATTCAAATTATATTTAAATTCCTTGAATTCAAAATTCTATTTTTTCATTCTAATTTCGTCTATTCAAATTTTATTTGAACTTCTATTTGAATTTCGAATATTCAAATTTTATATCAAACCCTCTATTTGAATTTTCTTTATTTGAATTTCTTTGAATTCAAATTCTATATTTATTCTATTTGGGTTTCACATATCCAAACTCCGATTCAATTCTATTTTGAAATTTCAAATATTCAACCCCTTTTTAATTCTATCATTCAAATTCTATTTAAATCCTCTTATTTGAATTCTATTTCAAATCTAGTTTCAAAACTTCATTTGAATTTCTATATTCAAATCTATTTTCAAAGCTTCATTTGAATTTCTATTATTCAATCTCCTGTTTCTTTTATTTTAAAATTCAAATATTTAAACTCCTTTTCTAATTCTACTATTCAAATGTTATACTCAAATTTCATTTGAGTTATATATTTAAAATTTCATTTTCACATCTTATTTTGAAATTTCATTTCGAATTTCAATTTCACACTTGTATTTCTATTTCTGAATTAAATGATAATTTTTTTTCACTTCATTTATAACTTCGTTATAAAAGAACTATTTATAAACTTCGTTTAAAAAAGAACTACTTGTTTTATTTTTCAAAAAAACAATTTTTTATATTTTATTTCCATTTAAAATTCAAATTCTATTTAAAGATAGAATCTTTCCTTTTTAAAATCTCAAATCTCCTTTTAATTGGCCCAGTGATATTTAAAACAATCAAATCACCCAATTCTCAATCATTTGGTTTTTAACACATCATATATGAATATATATATGAAATCAAAGAAACAAGCAACAAACAGATAATATATTTTTGAGGAATCCAGTCGGATTCCTCCAACCTGTTTTTCCTGCATCCACAGATGTTAGCACATAAATAATACCCATTCTGCTTCGTGGTAGAATATCGCGGTATAGAAGGTCATCCACTAATCATAGCGTGGGGCGTATAGGGTAATCATCCGCTATGAAACTGCGGGCATCCGCTAATGAGACTGCGGGAATCCAACCAATCAATCAACCCAATATATATATATATATATAGCCTAATAACTAATATATATAAAACAACCAGAAACATTCAAACAAGCAACAACCATTATTTTTACGTAGTAAAAATAATTAAAATAAAAGGTGAGTGAGATTTACTCACCGAGATCTTATTTGCTAAATACTCTGTTTAATTCCATATCGACTCAACTACGCATCCTTCTCGAGTCGTCTACCTGGCACTTATGATTATTTATTTTATTTATCGATTAAATGTCTATAAATTTTAAATTAACTATTAACAAAAATAAATGCTCTTATGTATTATAAATTTTGAAATAGCGTTTACCTTATTTCTTTGCGAATAACTTGATCAATTTTCGAAGGCATCTCAACCAAATCTAACACCTTGCGGTTATTGGACTTTGCTCGAAAAATCCTCGAAGCCAATCCAAACAGTTCCAAACTGCAAATGAAACCCTAAATTCCGGCTCCATTTTTTGCGGCATTTTGTCGAACACCATACTGTCATTGACCAATACTATCAGATTTCCGGCTGCCGAACACCCATGCAGTCCTCTCCCATCACCATCGCTCACTCCATCAACGAAGTGCCATGCCAACGTTCTGAAACTCCTCGTCTTGAATTGGAGCACCTCGTCGCCTCCCCGTGACAGTCGCGACAGCTCATACCTTCAGAAATGCATTCGTCGACTTCCTCCTACTTACCAGAGTCGAACTCCTGTTACTGGGTGAAACGGTCGCGACATCCTAGATCTGACCACATCCCCCAAAACTGGTCACTGATGCCTCCGCATCCTCACGCTCGAAGCCCACATCGAACGACATTGTCAGATCCCGAACTCAGGCACCCATCGTGACCTTCACAGAAGTTGAACTCGCACCCTAAACTCCCTGAAATGAACAACCGGAGCCTCCCATCAACATCGTGATGCTTCATCTCGCCTGGTACCCGAATTCGAATTGATTTCCGTTCGGTTTCAGATCGTGATTTCCGGCTTCGGCTTCAAGATTCATGATGCTCCTTGCGATTTGGGTTTCAAAAGGAAAATGGAGCGGCCATTTTTTTGATTGAGAATTGTTTTCTGAATGAAGTTTAGAGGGTGCGATAGTTTTTATAAGCGAAAAGGGGACATGAATTTCTGCTCAAGGAAAATATAGGGTGTCTACGTAGGGAGAAAATAGGTCGGCCATTAAATTCTTCTGCTTTACTTAGAAATGGAGCTGGGAACATTTCGTACATGAAATGAAAGAAGGCTGAAGTTGTTGGGGAGAAAATAAACATTTTGTGGGCCGATGTAAATTTTGATTTTAAACGATGTGGAATTATTTAATCAAAATATCTTGTAACCCCAATTCTTCAACCACGAACCCCGATTTTACTTAATGATCGCCATCTCTAAGTTATACCGCTATTCAGAAATTAACGGATCTGATTCTTAAATTAAATTTGACTATATAGAAAGGATAACAATTTAAATTATATTCGATTTAAAATATAAATCGGTTTCAAACAACCAAATCTATCGATAATAAATTATTGTCATTCGAATTCAAACAGAATTTGGTGTTAGATCATCTGAATTATTTCTAATTCAGTTATAACTTTGAATCCAATTATTTATCGTTCTAGATAATTTGACATACTCGAATTAAATCATATTCGATTATAAATCGAGAAATTCCATGTAACTATCCATTATATTATTACTCAACAGTTAAAACAATATTTAAAGGTTTAAAATAAATCGATAAAAATCCGGGTCGTTACATTCTTCCCACCTTAAAATAATTTCGTCCTCGAAATTGCTAAAGTAGAAAAATGGTACAAACCTATTACTTTTCAAACTCCTTTATGTTGAAACTCACCTCCTTATATTTCAACATATTTAATTTCACCAAAACTTTTGGTCTTCACACATTTGATTCGAATGATCTACGATCAATCCATTTATATCCAATCTATATTCTATTAAACCAATTCAAATTGATTTTAATCAATTTATTCACTTCGACCCATTTAACTTGTTTAAGTTAAATTTAAATTCCAGAATCCAAATCCCTGGGTTTTCTTTTCAAATTCTTTTGAAATCCCATAAATATATACATATATTTATTTTCATTTCAAATTCAAAACATTTGAATTTTCAAACCACTTGTTTTCTTTCAAAACAAATTTCCATCAAAATTTTCTAAGGTAGCAATCCATCACTTAGAAACTTGAAAATGAACACTGATGATGTCGCGACCATCATCAGGATTATTTCCCAGCCACTGAAGTGAGTTCGGTGCTTTATCACTTCTAAAATCCATCTAAAATGATTTTCTTTCAAATCCTTTAAAACAAATCTATATTATTTTAATATACTTTGAAAAATATTTTTCAACTTCCCAGGATTTTGAATTCTTAATCCTGGTTTGAATTTAATTCTAATTCATCTCATTTGTATGTATTTCATTCATACACAAATTCAGTTTGGTTATAAATAACCATTTCAATTTTTATAATCTTATCTGATTATAATGATATCAATCAACACATCTATATAACATAATAATTTCAAAAAATTTCTCTTTCTATATCAAAATATAATTTTGGGTAAAATAATTTCATCTACGCACTTGAAACCAATATCATGTTCAATCTTCTGTTCAAGCGTTTAGAAATTCTTATCGACTTCGTGGCGTCCCACGATTCGATCAGAATTCATAAACCACTCAACAGACTAGCCAACACAATATAAAACAACTTTTATATCAACTAACAAATACGCTCTCTCGTATATATACTCAACTCATTCTAGGGTACTACTGACCCTATCTCTAATGAGCACATCCCACACAAGCCTAGGTATTCGCTCAACCTGGCTCTGATACCACCTGAAACGACCCGCAAATCCGTGCCATCTGAGTTGACTAAATACACCACACGTCCAACCCAAATAACACAGAAATACGAACCATTAATAGAAAGAAGTTAGAAGATGAGAAATAGGAAGAAAGAAATATTAGAATAGAAGAAAAAACGAAGATCACAACTCACAGCGGAACGAATAAAATATATTCTATAACATAAGCTTTGAAATACAAATCTGTTTTGTACATATACACATACCATCATCAGAGTACACATAACATTTGATTCAGCGGAAGTAACTCTAAATAACTAACGTTGAAGCCTCCTTCTTCAAGCTCCTCCAAGTGTATCTGTAAAAGCCTGAAACACTTGACTGCCCGTACAAATTTGGGCACCCAAGAGTTTAGGGAAAACAAAACAAAATAAACTCTGGGTCAGTCATGGGACTGGTGTGAGTAAACTCCAACCACTTGTTTAACTTTAAAAATCCTTTCAAAAGGAAAGATAATAGTAAGACTAGCCCACACATAAACACGGATGGTTTTTACCTTACTATAACCCAAAACACTTTGATATCAAATCCAATGATATTATAATAATGTCTACATCAAATAAATAACCAAATAGCAGAACGCTTGCATCTCACGCTCCACATATATAGTATAAAATCAAAAACCGCATGGCGCTTATTGAAGATTGGATTTCCAACATGACAAGGTATGGAACCACCTTCCGATGATGTATCTCTAGAGGCGAATACACCTGGGTTCAACAAGAACATCTTGTAACCCGGCCCACACATGACCGACCACTCATTTCGCTTGAGTGTATCGAATGTATATCACCAACGGTTGGACTCAAACCACCGTTTCCCGAATGGGCAGAATCGATAGATTTAGAAACAAAAGGAATTTCTCTAGATAGGTGATTATACACCCTAATGGGTGCGACCCACATAGCCATGCTGCCTGCCCGATTTTTGTCCTTTCCCGGTTGTTGAGGCCTGAGGCTACGAATACTTACCCTTCACTGATAGCACAATCACTTTGAATGCCACATTGTCAGATCCGTTAATCACTAGTTGAGTTTGCACAAATATTCTGGACATTATGCTAAGGGATAAATCCGTTGCAACCATATATATATTCATACAGACCAACCCATTTGATTATTGGAAATACTCTGTCAGACATTCGTCCATTTACGTTCGTTCTGGATTGAACGAAACCGAAGGCACTATTTCTATTACTAGAAAAGCCCTTGTACTTTACTCCGTCTTCAATATATTCAGCATACTTGGTTCGCAACGTTTATGCCGATACGGAGTGGTTCTTCGGATAATAATCCAACCGGTCTCTCCATATTGACAACGATGGTCAAAACTTCGATAGTCTGTGATTTAACTATCGAATAAAAACAAGTGTTCATCCAACATATCAAACAAATCACCGGGCTCTTTAATTAATGTTTCATTAATTAAATCTCTTCTCCATTTCTTATCAATATTTGTTATCCAAATATTTTCAATAATCATCCTGCCTCTTATGCCATTTGGAAAACGTTTCCAAATGTCAACCTCTTTTATTTCTATATATTAGAAAAATCTCTATTTGCAATTGGAAACAATTCCAATCGCTTATCTCTATCCCATTTTGTTTACAACATTCGATTTTTATATTCACTTTACTATCAAATTCAATACGTCGATATAATGATTACAAATTATCAAAATATCTTAAAAATATTCTAACTCCTTAAATTTCCGGAAAAATTCGCCATAACCTCCCCTGTATCGGGAGCATCGGGAAATTTCAAATAGCTTCCCGGTATCTTCCTCAATCAAAAAGAAAAAGGAAAAGCCAAGCGGCTTGCCGATACGGCGCATAAAACCCATATATGAATTAAACATGTACCTTTTTGTCGGGCACACAAATTAAAATCTTCATATACTTCATATCAATCCTGCTTACACATGTTCACCTGTTTTCAATTCAATTCAATACCATCTAATCGTTTGAACTCAGTTCCGCCCATTTATTCTTTAAATCGGCCATTTTGCCTATTTCACTCCTTTGTTTAACATGTTCAAATGGAATATTTAACTCGTTCATAACCAAATTGAATTCCAATTTCAATTCTAGTTTCCTTTTATTTTCGAATATAAATTTTTAAATCGAATTTCCTTATTCAAACTCGTTTACTAATTTCTATTCAATTTAGTTATTTCTATTCAATAAATCAAAATCTGGTTTCTGTTTCAAAAATCATATTCATTTACACAACTTGAATTCGCATATATTTTGCAACTCAAATCTGAAATTTTCTAAATAGAAATTCGGATTTTATCGCTTAAAAACCTTTTATAATATTAAATAAACCATTATGGTTTTAAAACGATTCTGGCGCTGTTTTTCTGAAAATTTGATTTTGACATAACTCAAAATTTATACGACGAAATCCAGATTTTTCTCTTTCATTAGAAAACTATTATCAAACCGGTCCTGACGTTTCTTGTTTCAAAGAATTCCGACTTCAATCGAGTTCTATATATTCAATTGAAGTTCGAATCGCTATTTTTCGAACTGCAGCGCTGCGGCGAGTTCGTTTTAATTATATTTATATATAAACCTTTAAACTTCTAAACTTCTTTAAAATGAATTCAACTCCAATTAACTCTGCTTGATTCAAATTCAAATCTCACTTTTATTTGAAATTCTAAATTCAAATTCCAATTCCTTTTCTATTTGGTATTCAAATTCAATATTTGAATTTCTATTTGAATTCCCTTATTCAAACTCTATATTTAAATTCCATTTGAACTTTCTATATTCCAATTTCTATATTTGAATTCTATTGGAATTCAAATATTCAAACTCCTTTTAAATTCTATATTCAAAATTCCATAGTTACCACCCATTTGGATTTCATATTCAAATCCCATAGATTAAATCCTATTTGAATTCAATTTGAATCTCTTATATTCAAATTTCATTTTTCATTTCCGCCCCCTTTTGAATTTCTAATATTCAAATTCATTTTCAACACCATTTGAATTTCTAATATTCAAATTTATTAGAATTCCCTTGAATTCAAATTCTATCTCAAAACCATTTGGGTTTCCTATTTGAAATCCTGTTTGAAATTCTATTTCCAATTCTACTTTGAAAATCCTATTTTCAAAGTTTATTTCAAATTCTATTTTGAAATCTCATATTCAAATCTCTATTTGAATTTCTTTATTCAATTCCATGTTCAAATTCAATACTCGAATTTCTATTTCAAATCCCTATTCAAATTTCATATTTGAATTCTTCCTTGAAATACTATATTTCAAATTCTATTCAATTCTTCTTTGAAATTCTATATTTCAAAGTTCTATCTTGAAATTCTACATTCAAATCTCTATTTGAATTTCTTTATTCGAATTCCTTCGAATTCAAATTATATTTAAATTCCTTGAATTCAAAATTCTATTTTTTCATTCTAATTTCGTCTATTCAAATTTTATTTGAACTTCTATTTGAATTTCTAATATTCAAATTTTATATCAAACCCTCTATTTGAATTTTCTTTATTTGAATTTCTTTGAATTCAAATTCTATATTTATTCTATTTGGGTTTCACATATCCAAACTCCGATTCAATTCTATTTTGAAATTTCAAATATTCAACCCCTTTTTAAATCTATCATTCAAATTCTATTTAAATCCTCTTATTTGAATTCTATTTCAAATCTAGTTTCAAAACTTCATTTGAATTTCTATATTCAAATCTATTTTCAAAGCTTCATTTGAATTTCTATTATTCAATCTCCTGTTTCTTTTATTTTAAAATTCAAATATTTAAACTCCTTTTCTAATTCTACTATTCAAGTGTTATACTCAAATTTCATTTGAGTTATATATTTAAAATTTCATTTTCACATCTTATTTTGAAATTTCATTTCGAATTTCAATTTCACACTTGTATTTCTATTTCTGAATTAAATGATAATTTTTTTTCACTTCATTTATAACTTCGTTATAAAAGAACTATTTATAAACTTCGTTTAAAAAAGAACTACTTGTTTTATTTTTCAAAAAAACAATTTTTTATATTTTATTTCCATTTAAAATTCAAATTCTATTTAAAGATAGAATCTTTCCTATTTAAAATCTAAAATCTCCTTTTAATTGGCCCAGTGATATTTAAAACAATCAAATCACCCAATTCTCAATCATTTGGTTTTTAACACATCATATATGAATATATATATATGAAATCAAACAAA